>PITA01008656.1:0-83073 GCA_004023965.1 Spilogale gracilis | reverse complement strand
ACCCTCACCCCCGGCCATGCACTCAACTCTCCCCACTGGATGCACGCCTCCTGAAAGGTCACGTTGCTGGAATTATTCCACTAACTCCCTCCTCATCCAGGAGAGAGTGAAATCATACTCGATGGTTCAGACAGGTGCGGAAAAGTTATCTCTAGATAAATTTTTGAATTCATATAGTTCATTTCAAACACGAATGCAGTTTTGCATTTCTGCAGCAAGCTCTCTCAGGCACATAGTGTTGGACCTACGTGACCACTTGTCCCCACATGTCACCACCCACTGGGAACTGTGGTTGTCTTTGCCGACAGGACCAGATTTTGGAACCCCAAGCCTGGCCTCCCTCATCTGGTGTGCTGCTCTGCCCAGGCTTTCTTGCCCGGTGTTCTTCCAGGAACCCTGAGGGATTCGACAAGGGCACCTAATGCTCCTTCCCCACCAGGGTGCTCTCACAGCTCCTTCCCAGGGTCACTGAATCAACAGCCCCATGGGGGGCAAGGTTCCCACAGTACCCTTTCACTTCTGCGAGAAGTCAAAGAAAGGAATGAGGCTGTCATCTCGAAATTATCTCCGTGTCGGGTAGGTCCGTGAGCCCTGTGTTCCGCCGGCTCTGGTCACTCTGCCGGCCTTGGCCCCTTCCTGCCCTGCTGACCACTCCTTCCTGGGCCCTGGGGAAAGGTCTTCCCCTTGTTGTGTGCTGATCCTTCAGCTCTTGCCTGGAAGGGCTCCTGGCGGGGGACACATTGCCCCCACAGCTCCGTCCTCCCGTTCTAGAGAGCGACAGATCTCTGCGCTCTGGAGGGAAGTAGAGGGGGCTGGGAGGGCCCCACACTATCTGGAATGGCCCACCCCAACTTAAATGTTCTCCTGCTGAGTTTGACCCACCCCCCCAGATTGGTTCCCTGGGGCTTTTGTTTTGTTTCATTTTTAAATCTCATGGTTCCCACGTCCTCTACAGTCTGGCTGTCACTGGGCTCTCAGCCTGGTAGCCATATCCATAATGAATTCTGATTCTGAACAAGGTTCAGAGTCTCTCCCTTGGGATTCCTGGGTCCCATCTAATCCCTACCCCTGTAAATGTCCCCCCACACACATGGCACCATTCAGAAAGTGTCACACAGAACATAAAGACAAAGCTAGTCTTTTGTAGCTGAAGGAAGAGGGAGCCAGTGAATCTCAGGTCTGACCTTGGCAAGATGTCTTAGTACAGAAAAGGTATGTTTTAAAGGGCTTATTAATGGGTGCCTGGATGGCTCAGTGGGTTAAGCCTCTGCCTTCAGCTCAGGTCATGATCTCAGGGTCCCAGGATAGAGGCCGGCATCAGGCTCCCTGCTCAGTCGGAAGCCTGCTTCTCCTTCTCTCACTCCCCCTTCTTGTGTTCCCTCTCTCCCTGTGTCTCTCTCTGTCAAATAAATGAACAAAATCTTAAAAAAAAGGCTTATTAATGAGTAAAAGCATCGGTTCAAAATATGGCCTGTGTTTCTCCCCTCAGTTATCCCAGGGACACGTGCCTCTCACTGAGAAGTGAATAGCTCTGGGGGGGGGTTGCCTCCCTCATGTGCCTGGGTCCGGGTCTCTGTACCCCATTTTTTGCTCTCTCTTCCTCTGGCTGAAATTTTCAAGATTTGACCGGGAACCACTTTCCGGAAGTCTTCCATTAGCCCCGCTGTTGCGCCTCCGTCAGACGGAACTCGAGTTTGGACATGTCTCAGCATGTCCGCCACCATCAGTGCCGTGACTATCTGTCCTTCGTCTCCAGCTCCCATTTTATTACCTGCTCCTCATTGACGGAGCTGATGACCTTCACCTTCATACTTCAACTATGGTTCCCATGGTAAATGTTTGATAGAATTTTTTTTTTAAATATTCTATTTATTTATGTGACAGAGAGAACGAGCCCAAGAAAGGGGAGCAGCAGACTGAGAGAAGGAGATGCCAGCTCCCTGCTGAGCAGAGAGCCTGAGGAATCTATGGGGGCAAAGAACTGGGACACTTTTCTTGTCATCAGTAAACAATGGCCTCGTTTGCATTAAAACATTTATAATAAATGTTATGGGCTAAATTGTGCTCTACCCCTTTCCCCCCACAATGCCTAGCCCTCAGGACCTCAGAATGTGACTATATTTGGAGCTAGGGTCTTTAAAGAGATAATTAAAGAAAAATAAGGTCATTTGCCCTAATCCATGGCATTCTTAGAAGAGATTAGGACCCAGACATGTGTACAGAGGAAAAACCATGTGAAGACACAGCAGGAAGGCAATGAGGCCTCATCAGAAAACCCATAGCACCTTGATCTTGGATGTCCAGCCTCCAGAACTATGAGAAAATAAATGTCTGTTGTTTATTTATTTGACAGAGAGAAACACAGCGAGAGAGGGAACACAGGCAGGGGGAGAGGGAGAGGGAGAAGCAGGCTTCCGGCTGAGCAGGGAGCCTGATGCAAGGCTCAATTCCAGGATCCAGGATCATGACCTGAGATGAACACAGATGCTTAATGACCAAGCCACCCAGGAGCCCCTAAATGTCTGTTGTTTAAGCTACCCACATGTGGCATTTTATTATGGAACCCCTAGTAAACTAACACAATAAATAACAAGTCCCCTGCATTTCTATTCCTCTCATGGGCAAACTGCCTGGGAGCCCACTTTTCCGCCCGATTCCCCTATCGCTGTGTCAGAGGGAAGTAGAAAATACATGGATTGTGGTCTAGAAAGCTTGAGATGGGTGAGGCTAGTGAAGGATCAGTTCATACACAGGAGAGCAAACACTTTAAGCAGCAGGGTGAGAAAACAAAGTGAGCACCAAGACAAGAAATAGAATCGACTTGTAAATACCAGTGATCATAGCCACAACTTAACCTACGCTCATATACTACATTCCAGGCACTGTTCTAAGCATTTTGCCTGTACTGTGGAATCTTCAAACAATCCTGAGATGTGGGTTCTGCTATCATGTCCATTATACAGATGAGGGACGAGCCAAGGAACATAAGTACCTGTTTAAGGCCACCGAGTGTCCATGCCAGGGGCTCTGCTTTTGCCAAGAATGTTTTAGGGCGAAGGCTCATGCAATGAGAGACAGGCACACCCGTGTGACCAAGCACCCTCTTCCCCAAAGCAAGTCTCCTTCTCTCTCTTTTTTACAATTTTCTTTTTAAGTAATCTCTACACCAATGTGGGGCTCAAGCTCACAGCCCCAAGATGAAAAGAGTCGCATACTCTACCGACTGAGCCAACCAGGAGCCTCTAAAGCGAGGCTCTTCATACTGTGGAAAGAAAACCACAGGAGAGGGGTGCCTGGGTGGCTCAGTTGGTTGAGTGATTGCCTTCGGCTCAGGTCATGATCCTAGAGACCTGGGATCGAGCCCCGCATTGGGCTCCCTGCTCAGTGGGAAGCCTGCTTCTCCCTCTCTCACTCCCTCTGTTTGTGTTCCCTCTCTTGCTGTGTTTCTCTCTGTCAAATAAATAAAATTAAGAAAACCACAGGAGAAACCAGACTGCTGTTTTCCTGGCTGGGTCACACTCATTACATCTGACTGATTCTGAATCCCTTTCTAATTCTAAAAGCGAGTGTGTGTGTGTGTGGTGGGGGGTGTGTGTGTGTGGGGGTGTGTGTGTGTGTATGGGGGTTTAGGAATAGTGGTTGATTTTGAAAGGGTTACCTGTTTTTAATAGAATAACTGTGTTCATTTATCATTTATCAATCCATAAAAGTGTATTGTTGACTTACAAAAACAGGACATTGTACCCCCAAACAACCCAAACTAATTTTTATTTTACTATTTATAAAATTAAGCCATTGCTTTATGGCTTGGCTACCTTTTGTGCTTATTTTTATTATTTTTTCTACAGGGCATTATTTATTCCCACTCTTAAGGAAGCATTGAAAAGAACTATCAATAAACATGCGCTTTACAAAAATGGGAATTGCTTTGGGGGGGGTAACATTACTCATTTTCTTTTGTATTTCCCTGCTTGTCTGCTTTATCCTTCCTAGTCTTTCTGTTTCGTTGGTGTCTGAAAAGTCTCAGAACAAATAATTTCTAATGGCATTTGTTTGACTAGAATTGCAATTCCCTGGTAGAAATCAATTTTTGTGTATTCCATTTGTTGCTATTTATAGTTCATCAAAAAGCGGCCAGAAGGGGCCTCAGAGTTACCTGCATGTGCAGGGAGTAAAATGACTTTTGTATAAAATTAAGTACACTCAGGGTACCTGGGTGGTGCAGTAGGTTAAGTGTCTGACTCTTGGTTTTGGCTCAGGTTGTGGTCTCGGGACCCTGGGATAAAGCCCCTCATTGGACTCCACGCTCAGCGTGAAGTCTGCTTGAGATTCTCTCCCTCCTCCTTTGCTCCTCCTACTCATGCTCTCTCAAATATCAATAAATAAATAGATAGATGATAGATAAAGTTTGTTCTATGCCCGGCATGGGGCTCAAACTCATGACCCCAAGATCAAGAGTCACATATTCTACTGGCTGAGGCAATCAGGCACCCATAAAATGACTTTTTTTTTTTTAAATGTCTATCTTTGTATGACAGAGAGAGACAGCGAGAGAAAAAACACAAGCAGGGGGACCTGGAGAGGGAGAAGCAGTCTCCCCACTGAGCAGGGAGTCCTATACAGGGCTCCATCCCAGGACCCTGAGATCATGACCTCAGCAGAAGGCAGATGCATAACAACTGAGCCACCCAGGTTCCCCTAAAATGACTTTTTTTTTTTTTAAAGATTTTATTTATTTGACAGAGAGAAACACAGCCAGAGAGGGAACACAAGCAGGGGGAGCGAGAGAGGGAGAAGCAGGCTTCCCGCCGCGGAGCAGGGAGCCTGACGTGGGGCTCAATCCCGGGACTCTGGGATCGTGACCTGAGCCGAAGGCAGTCGCCCAACCAACTGAGCCACTCAGGTGCCCCTAAAATGACTATTTTTAAGCGGTGTTTTGCAACCCTTTGTTTTTTGGGATGTGCAGAAAGCAAGCCATTCAACAAAGGTGGCATAGCCTCAGCGGCTATGGGGGATCCTACTGGTGTCAAGATCCAAAAGTCAACCTCAAACGAGGAGGTTTGCTTAATTAAACATTTGCTTTCAGGATATTGTTTACAGGTGGCACTAGCTCCCCCCCATCCCACCCCCCAGGGTGAGATACCACATATGCACTCCGCAATCTTTTCCCACTTCCAGGGTCCGGAGCATTGTTAGCCTGAGGCCAGCAGATGGCGCTGTGAGTCCAACAGAGAGAGCCACGTCCCCAAAGGCACCGCGGGGTGGGGGTGGGGGGGCGGGTTCACATTGGCTTTCTCTTGGCCTTAGTGGCTTCCTCAAAGCCAGAAGAAATGCCCAGGCCAGAGCATGTAGGGATCTTTGCTTCTCATCCTCAGGAAGGGCTGAGCTCCCAGGCATACATGGCATGAAACTGTACGGGACCACAGAGGTAGCCTCTGGAGTTCCTAGTTTTGCTGAAAAGGGAATCTTGCAGGGGTTGGGCAGGGAGGGGAACTTGTGAATGCTCTTTGGAAAACGGTGACTGTCCGAGAGATAGCCTGGCATGATGACCAAGTCACAGAATCAGGGGTGGGTGAGCGAGGGAAAAACAGATGACCCAAAGCACAAAGCAGACACAAGTAATTGGATCATAAATTATTGCTGAGCTCTCGGGATGATAGAAACCTGCTTTCCTGCGATGAGCACATGCTTGTCTCACCTTGTCCAGCTGCTCACAGAAAGTCCAATCACTTTGACTGTGGGGTCATTCCGTTTGAAACTTCTCCTGACCAGACAGCTTGCATCTTTCCATCTTTTCCTGGGTTTCTCGTCACCGCATTGTCTTTGTCCCATGTAACCTTCACTCCCTAACAAAGAAAAACTTTCTTTCCTTTTTTTTTTTAAGATTTTATTTATTTATTTGACAGAGAGATAGATCACAGGTAGGCAGAGAGGCAGGCAGAGAGAGAGGAGGAAGCAGGCTCCCTGCTGAGCAGAGAGCCGGATGCCGGCCTAGATCCCAGGACTTTGAGATCATGACCCGAGCTGAAGGCAGAGGCTTATCCCACTGAGCCACCCAGGCGCCCCAGAAAAAGCTTTCTTAAGATGGGTGACAAAAAGCACAATAGTGAAGGAGGAACGGAGCCAAGCTCTCCATGAAGTACAAATGCACCTCACATTTGGAGAATCCGCTGTGGAAGATGTTTACTTGAAAGAGTCTTTCCCTCTCCCTCCAGCATAGTTTAACCTGTGTCCTCATTTCCACTTTCATCCTGTTCCCCAGACCAATCAGTGCGCTTATCAAACTAAACAGAATTAGAAAGATAAAGCCAGAGGGAAAAACACATTGAGTAATGGATTGATAACATTTAGAGCTTGAAGCGCCCTCAGCTCACCAGTGCCTGAAGGCAACCGAGTGCTAGCTAAAAATAGGACTGGGGGGGGGGGGCAATGGACACACACACACACACACACCACATCAGATCTACTAAACCAGAATTTCCAGGGGGCAGAGTTTGGTAATCTGCATTTTCAGTCAATCCCGCAGGTGATTCTTATAACGAAGAAGTTTAGGAAATATACCCCAGAGATGATCTAGCCCCAGAGTGTGTAAACTGCCAGTAAAGGGCTACGTAGCAAGTTTTTGAGGCTTCTCAACCATATGGTCTCTCTATAGTGCAAAAGCAGTGATGGACAGCCTGTAAGTGATGGCCGTGGCTGTGTGCCAATAAAACTTTATTTACAAAAACAGGCCAGCACTGAAGTTTGATGACTAATGGGCTAGTCCGGTTTCATTTCACAGGTGAAGACGCCAAGGACCAGAGGAGTGAAGTGACTTGCTTAGGCTGCAGTTAATTGGTGGGCCAGCCGAGCCCGGGTCCCTGGGCCCTTAGAACGATGCTTTCTTTACCGCCCTGCGTCATGCTCCTGCGTTGAATAGATGCATCATGGTTGGTTCACTGCTTTGGGACAGGCTTTCTGTGGTGCCACTTGTGGTCAGAGACTCTCACAATGAGGAAATGTTTTGTGGGGGGGTTTTTGGTTTATTTTTTAACCTTTTAAGTGCATTTTTTATTAATTTATTTTTTTATTCATTTTAGAGGTAGAATTTAGTAATTTTTCAGTTGCATCTAACACTCAGTTCTCATTCTGTCGAGTGCCCTCCTTAAGGCCCATCACTCATTTACCCCTCCCCTCACCTCCCCTCCAGCAACCCTCTGCTTCCTAGAGCTCAGAGTCTCCTGTGGTTTGCCTCCCTTTCTATTTTCATCTTATTTTATTTTTCCTTCCCTTCCCCTAGGTTCATCTGTTTTGTTTCTTAAATTCCATATAGGAGTGAAATCATAGGTATTTGTATTGCTCTGACTGACTTAGTTCAATAACATCTTCTTTATCCAATCATCTGTCAATGGACAGATCTGGGCTCTGCCTAGTTTGGCTATTGTGGACATTGCTGCTAGAAACATTGGGGTGCAGGACCCCCTTTGGATCACTGTTGGTATCCTTTGGCGGAATACCTAGCACTACAATTGCACTGCTGTCCGGAGACGCTGCACCAGTTTGCATCCCCACCAACAGTGTGGGAGGAGGGTTCCAGTTTCTCTGCATCCTCACCAACATCTGTTGCTTCCTGACTTGATAATTTTAGCCGCTCTGACTGGTGTGAGCTGGGATCTCACTGTGGTTTTGATTTGTATTTCCGTGATGCTGAGTGATGTAGAGCACTTTTTCATGTGTCTGCTGGCCATTTGTATGTCTTCTTTGAAAAAAAGTCTGTTCATGTCTTCTGCCCATTCCTTGACTGGATTTTTTGGGTTTGGGGTATTGAGTTTGATACGTTCTTTAGAGATTTTGGATACTAGCCCTTTATCTGATAAGACATTTGCAAGTATCTTCTCCCAACCTGTAGGTTGTCTTTCGTTTTGTTGACAGTTTCCTTTGCTGTGCAAAAGCTTTTTATCTTGATGAATCCCAACAGTTCATCTTTGCTTTGTTTCTCTTGCCTTTGGGGATGTGTCCGGGCAAGAAGTTGCTGTGGCCAAGGTCGAAGGGTCTGCTACACATGTTCTCCTCTAGGATCTTGATGGATTCCTGTTTCACATTTAGGTCTTTCATCCACTTTGAGTGTATTTTTGTGCATAGCGGTCCAGTTTCATTCTTCTTCATGTGGCTGTCTAATTTTCCCAAAGATAAGGAAATATTTTCTACTCCATACACACAGACACACACAGACACAGACACACACACACACACACACACACACACACACTTGAAAGAAGAATCTACTGGTTAAGTTGAACAAAACCTAAAAATTTTCTGGGTCAATTAAAATTTTCACAGCTCAAATTGCTTTAAAAATAGTCTTTTAAACTTATTTGTGACCAAGTCTTTCTCGAAAAACTCCGTGAACTTATTTTAAAAGGAAAGATTTAAATACTTGGCAGCTCTGTATCTCAGTTTTTTCACTTAAGAATTTGGACTTGAGATCTAATATAAAATTTTCTGAATCTAATATTTGAAACACCCCCCCATTGTACTTCTTATACAACGGCGCCGTCTGACGGTGTAACATGTCCTAAAATTCATATGCATGAGCATCACAGCAATACTTTATCTCTAATTTGAGAGCTTAAGCTGTGGTTGAGTAATTCTAGGGGTATGAAGCTTCCAGAAGCCCTTGGAAGTTGTTGATCATGAGGTGCTTTCAGAGTTGTTTGGCCAACAGGTGTTGCCAGAACCTTCATCTGATGAAACACTTGACAAAACCCATTATTTCTTTTTTATCTTTTGTTTTTATTGAAATGTACTTGATATACAGAATTACATCAGTTTCAGGTGTATAACATGGTGAGTCAGCATTTCATGATAAAATCTTGAATCGCTTTGAGAGGAGAGCTAGTTCTCTAGACACATCCTTCTGGTCATGTCCAACACTTTTTTAACAACTGTCCTGGAAACAAATTCCTTCATTAAGGTAAACCAATTTTCTCTTTTCCTGTCCTCTTGGCAGCAGGGAGCATCCGGTAGCCATTTTCTTTGTACCTCTGGAGAACCATTCTTAAAGTGCTACCTAGATACTCTTCTCCTGGCAAACTCTGAGAAGTTCCTCAGAAAACTTGTGCTCCACATCTTTAAGCCTGAGGTCATTTTTATGGGTCTGGAGCCTTCTCCAAGCTTTCCACGCTGTCTTAAACCACATGGCTTTAGAATGGGCTCATTCCCCTGTTGAGTTTTTACTTCTAACGCAAGAATTGTGCTTCATTCGATTTGGCTGGCGGGGGCCTCTAGTTACTTAACGGTTAGTCCTGGAGTGAGCCACATTCTGAGTGGGGGAAACCAGAGACCTGAGAGCCTGGTAATTTCTAGGAGGAAGCCCTCACTCTGGACCATCAGAAGCGCCTGTCCTTCTCTCAGAGGAGCAGGGATATTTTGTTTGTGTTGTTGTTGTTGCTATTTTGGTTTCGGGGACAGTTTTGTTACCCAGAAAATATTTGCCCAGAATGGGAAAACAAGCATTTTGAAATGCCTGTAGACTTATGGAATTTAGGAAATTTTTAGGATAAAAAACAATGTGACAATTGTTGCTTTCAAAACAAAGAGAGCATCATGCAATCAGATGACCCCAGCCTCCTGTCCCTTTCTAGGTCTTGCCTTGAGGGGACTTCCGGCAGTTTGTCACAGTTAGCACCCCTTTTCCCACCCAACTTTTATTTGGAAAAATTTCAGATCAATAGGAAGGTTGAGCACGCATATTCTCTTCATCAAGATTCAGCAGTTGTTAGCGTTTTGCCGAATTTACTTCATTGTTCTCTCCCTTCACACACACACAGACACAGAGGTACCACTTTCTTGGTTTGACTGAAACATTTGAAAAGAAGTTGCTGACACCATGGCACTTCACCTTGAAGAACTTCACCCCACTCCTAAGAAAATAAATATTAATTCCATAACATCATCTAATATATAATCCATATTCAGATTTCCACAACTGTCCCCAAAACATCTTTTCTTGGCTCTTCTTTTCTCTGATCCAGAATCCAATCTGGGTCCGTGTGGCATTGTTGTCCAGTCCCTGGAGTCTCCTAATCAAGAACAGGTGCCTCACTTTCTGTTCTCTTTCATGACATTGACTTTGGTGTAGGATTCAGGCCGACTGGTTTTGTACAGTGGCCCATATTCTGAATTTTCTGATTATTTCCTTATGATTACATTTGAGTTCAAAATTTTTTGCCAAGAATGCCACACTGGTGATAGTGTGTGCTTCTTTCCACATCAGGAGGCCCAGAAAGATCATGCTCAGTTGATCACTCTCCTAAGGTGATGTCCATCAAATCTAAGGCAAAGACATATCCCTTATGTTAGTGTATGAGCAGTACTTTGAGTCTATGTGAATGTCATGCTCTTCAGTAATCTTCTGCCTGATGATCTTATTATCCATTGTTGATCTTCGCCTGAATCAATACAAAGGGGCTACAAATGGTGATTTTCTGATTTTATCCTATCTTCTAATTAGCTGGTATTGTTCTGTAAAGAATAGTTTTCTCTCTCTCTTCCTTCTCCCTCCCTCTCTCTCTCTCCACCTATATCTCAACTAGAAGAATTCACAAAGCTTCATTGAGTTGTGCCCTTGCTTCCTTAATGAGCTGATATGAAGTGGGTGAGTAGAGATTTCTCAATTCTGTTGTGCTTCTCCTAATAAACTCACAGATATTTGCATACTGCTTCAAACTGGATTTATTTTTTCCTCCTGTTGGATCAGGGCTTCCTTGGAGATACTCAAAGCATGTCATAAATGTATCAAGTGGTGTTCGATGGAGGGAAAGGCAATGGCCATGAATTTTACCAGGCTTCATATGCTGACCACCAATTTTGCTGTCTCCCCCCTAGTCTATTCACACTCTCCTCCTGGTGACTACTTTACATCTTCTGCCCTCTCCCCAAACCTTCAGAGCCCCCTCAGCTATCTGCACTCTTAGCCACCCAGGTGCCCCAATTTTTATTTTTTTAAGAGGGAGTGAGGAGCCACCCAGGCACCCCAATTTTTATTTTTTTAAGATAGACTGAGGGGCACCTCAGTGGCTCAATTGGTTAAGCGACTGCCTTCGGCTCAGGTCATGATCCCGGAGACCCGGGATCGAGCCCCGCATCAGGCTCCCTGCTTGGCGGGAAGCCTGCTTCTCTCTCTCTCTCACTCCCCCTGCTTGTGTTCCCTCTCTCACTGTGTTTCTCTCTGTCAAATAAATACATTAAAATCTTTAAAAAAGAGAGAGAGAGAGAGAGAGAGAGAGAGATTGAGTGTGCAAATGGGGGAGGGGAGCAGAGGGAGAGAGAGAATCCTAAGCAGGTTCCATTCAGCGTGAGCCAGAGGAGCACCTTGATCTCACGACCATGAGTTCATGACCTGAGCCAAAATCAAAAGTCCCACACTCAATTGACTGAGCCATCCAGGCACCCCACTTCCTAGTTTTTAAATCAGAGGAAGCAGCTGGAAAAGAATTTCATGTTTGTCTGGCCCCACAGTTCCCCTATCAGCACCTCCCTCACATACTTTGCTATCCCTCCAGTTAGCATAGGCAAGCTAACCATGTCCCCTTGCCCATGAGAATGTGAGCTCTGCAAGGATAGGGCCTTTCTCAGTTTCCATCACTTTTATTGCCAGATGACCCAGATGCCAGAGTCAACTCTCTATAAATATTTGAGTTGCATAAATGAGTGAATGAAATCAGCCCCCCTTTTATTCATTTCTTATTTAAGCAGTTCTGATTTGTTTTAGAGGAAAAGTGTATAGGGAATACTTGATAAATCAGATGTAAAATAATTTATTCTTTAATCATCCAGGAAAGCAGACTTCTCATTTAATTTATATTTTAAAAAATTTATATACATGCAGTTTTTAAAGTCAAATGGTTACATTGTTTAACATGAATGCTAAGCATACCCCAGTCCCATCCCTTCCCAATCTTGATTTTCCAGTCTTTAGGCAAAACATTTTCACTGAATTTACCTATTTTTCTGGGTATTTATCTCCATATTTTTAACGTATTTACATATTTTATATGACTGCTTTATATGTAATAATTTTTAGTTGTTCTCTAGTGATTTCCTTATTTGAGAGATGAGGATTTATTGCTCTTAAATTCTTTTCTCCAACATTTCTTCTCTGCACCCTATCAAGCTTACCACTATAAATATGTCATAGGTTTTGGTTAAATCAAAATTCATATGCACAGAAGAGCCATGTAATATACTTTTTGTACAGCTTTCTGTTTTCCTTGGAGATAATAATTGCGTCATTTTTTCAGTTGCTTAGGGTTTTTTATGTCATTAATTTATCCGCAAACTCCAAGCCAGCAGAATAAATCTTTCATTAACTTCAAACACATCTCTCAATTTCTTTGTTCAATTTCTTTGTTTTTTTGTCTTTTGGTTTTTTGATTTTGCAACACCCTTTCTGAGCCTTTCATCCTATTAGTACAATCTGGATTGGTTGCTCTCAAGGTCTGCCATAGGTTGTTATCCTAGGATCTCCCTTTTCCATCATTGTTAGAATTGCCTTAATCTCCTTCCTTTTTCCATCCCATTTCTTGGATCCCATGTCACCTTCTTTCTTGATTTATTCAATCATTTTGATGGGATTCACGCTCAAGAGGCTTCCTGAGAAATGACTAGGAGGTAACCATATCAGGATTTTGCATATATGATTTTATTTTAGTCTCAGCCTTGAATGACATTTTAATAGGGTATAAAATTCTTAGTTGGGAATCATTTTTTTTTCTCATAATTTTGAGAAATTTCTTCTGTTATTTTCTGGAATTGTTTTGTGAAACCTGATATAAGTTCAGTTTTCTTTCTTTTATATGAGATGTGTGTGAATGTGTTTTCCTCTCCCTGGATGCTCTTAGGATCTAATCTTTTGCACCCAGTGTTTTAAAATTTCACAGTGATCTCCGTGATGTGTGTGTGTGTGTGTGTGTGTGTGTGTGTGTGTGTGTGTGTGTGTGTTTAATCTATTGGTCAAGTCACACGGTGGGTTCTTTCAATCAGTAAACTCATATCCTTCAGTTCTGGGGAATTTCCTTGAATTCATTTTTTGCTACCTTCCTCCTCTACATTTTTTTCTATTCTCTTTTTCTGGATCCCCTATTATTAAGAAGTTAGATCTCTCGTAGAATGATCTAAACTGGGGCGCCTGAGTGGCTCAGTTGGTTAAGCGACTGCTTTCGGCTCAGGTCATGATCATGGAGACCCGGGATCGAGCCCCACATCGAGCCCCACATCGGGCTTCCTGCTTGGCGGGAGGCCTGCCTCTCCCCCTCTCAGTCCCTCTGCTTGTGTTCCCTCTCTAGCTGTGTTTCTCTCTGTCAAATAAATAAATAAAATCTTTAAAAAAAAAAAAGAATGATCTAAACTTTTTTTCTTCTCTAATTTTCCACTTCTTCAGCTTCACATTCTTTTTTTTCTGGGAGATTTCTTTAGCCTCTTTTCCAACACTTTTGTTGAATTTTTCATTTTTACCCAATAGTTTTAATTTACAAGAGTTTTTGGGCAGGGGGTTGTTATTTCAAAATTTCCTATTCTTGCTAATGAACACAACATCTTCTCTTTTGTCTTTGTGCACTTTAAAGATTTTAAAAAAATGTTTTCCTCTCCTGCATTACCTTTCTTTCTCTGAGTTCTTTTATTTGTTTGGTTTGGTATCTGTCCTTTCCTTTTAGATACTTTTGTCCCATTTCTAGTGACCTTCACCTGTTCTTTCACGGCTAGGGAGGCACTGAGCAGATGACTGGCAACTCTATGTGATGGGAGGGGCTTTCCAACCTACATACAGTGAATCCTTTTTATTCTAAATGGCAGACTCCTGTTGTATCCATTTGGATGTCTGAATTGTTAGGAATGGAGCAAGAGAATCAAGAAATAATATTTTTTTATTCCCTTACTGAGCTTAAAACCAATTGAGGCATATAAAAGGAGATCAAAATAAGAGCTTTATTTCTGATATTGCTGATTGGAGAATGTGGTTTTAGATGTATCCCTTAATTAGACCCCTACTAGTTATAGCCCTACTAATGCAGATAGGTAATTTCAGGTCTCTTTTACACAGGCAAGGCATGCCTGTAAATCTCACTCCAGGGTGGAGAGTAAACCCTAATGTACTTTCTTTGAAGAATGTTGTCTAAAAGATCTATGTACTGATACTCTACTTGTTTTTCACTGAACCCTCTTTGGGCTCAAAAACTCATTTTGGGGGGTGCCTGGGTGCTTCAGTCAGTTAAGCATTTGACTCAATTACAGCTTAGGTCATGATTTCAGGGTAATGGGATCAAGCCCCAAGTTGTGCTCTGTGCTCAGTGAGAAGTCTCCTTGAGATTCTCTCTCTCACCCTCTGCATCCCCCCAAGAAAAATAAATAAATCTAAAGACAAACAAATAGACAAACAAACAAGCAAACAAAGATCTCCTCTCTTTTGATGAACTAATCCTTACCTTAACCTCCCTGGACTTCTAGGTCAAGTTATGCCTCTATAGTTTAAGGCAAGTTGTAGTTCACTAAAAGACTTACCTTCCTGGGGCACCTGGGTGGCTCAATTGGTTAAGTCTCTTGGTCTCAGCTCAGGTCTTCATCTCAGGGACATGAGTTCAAGCCCTGAATTGAGCTCCACACCCTGCACCCACACTGGGTTCCATGCCCCACATGGAGCCTACTTGAAAGGAAAAAAAATTCGCTTCTCATCTTTTTTAGAACAGAAGCATCACTTCCCACAATTTTTTTTTTTTAATCTTCAAGGTCAACCCTTGTACCTGTGCCTCTTTCCTAGCTAAAGCACCAGGATGTTGGGGTTTGGGAGTTCAATAAACATCTCCACCCAAATTTGGAACCAAAGGAGAAATGAAACATAAGAGGCAAACAAATGAAGATCAAAAATCAATATGTTACGGATTAAGCTGATTAGAGAATGTAATATGAGATCTGAGGCCTAATGGGCTTATTGACATCTGCCGCTAACAAATTAATCAGATTTATCCAAACTGGCTCTGAAACAGTAGGACGCCACAGGATCCATGTGATTCTTACATATTCCTTACTCATCTCATAAGCAGAACAGAAGAAAATAAAACTATTTCGGCCATTTGAAATATACTAGGCATTTTTAAATAGAAATTTGTTGAATGAATAAATGCATAAACAAATAAAAGAAAATATAATTGACAAAATCCTTTTTTGTGGATATATAGTCTCTATTAATTTAAGGACAACAAAAGAAAGCAAGATAACTAGTACTCAATTGGAAAATGTGACTCATTTCATTTTGTTCTAAATTTGTATGGGTCTTGGTCTTGTATCTCATAAAAAGTAATGTTCAACTAGCCAGGAAGTCACCAAAAGCATATTTCTGGATGTTTAAAGAGAAATAATCTCTGAAGGTTATTGACCATTAATACACTTTACAATTGGGGAGGATTTTTATTTTCTTTTTCATTTCCTGTTTCTTATCTTATGTTCTCAAACTGAGGACATTCCTTGGCCAGAATAGCACGTTTCTGTACGATCTGCCTCCTGCCATTTATCAAAACTTTGTCTTGACCCTTTTCAGTTAATCAAAACCAGGAGGCAAAATTTCAGAAAAGCATAGAGTTATATTTTTCGCAACAGGAGTTGTGACTGTGTGTGGGGGGGGGGTTGTGATCAGAGGTGGTATTGGTATTAAGACACAAAGAAAAACAGGGACTTTGGTTAGTGGTTTGAGGAGGAGTGAAGGACTTTTACAGAAATGCCAATGTAAGTATTACACCCTTGAAAATAGAATATGACGCAGTACACATATGCCAGGATTCTTTTTTTTTTTTTTTTTGGATTCTTGATAACAATAACAAAGTTGATCAACTTCAGCCCCAAACAATTGTTTTTTTATCAAGCTTGTTTTGTTTTGCACTGAGTATAGGAGATGACTTTAAGATTTCTAATTATGGTTTCCAAAAAGAAAGTAATTTGGCAATGATAGTTTCCCACTAAGGGCAAATAAATCATGCTATGACATGAACCTGGTTTGCTTCTTGTCAATAGTGATTACTACATGTCAGCTAAGGTCTGCCTGATTTATCTGCATGAAAAGTTTCATGACTAGTGACCGTGACCATGGTTACCACTGAAACACACTGCTACATTCTTTTTGGCGTGGACTATTTGGAGAACTACTGGTCATTTTGCCATGGGAAAATGGAACACCATCCTCCTGCCAGAAAATCCTTGATGAGTAGGTGGAACAGAGGGAAAATGACCATGGCTGACTTTCATTGAACATATATTTTCTTCCAAGTACTATTATAAGTACTTTACACACATTATTTCATTCACCTCTCACAAATCTGCTATTTTAAAGAAGAAATTGGGCTGGGAAAGATTAAACACCTTTTCGAAGGTCAGACAACTAGTAAGTAGTGAATGCGGAATTCAAACCTTCATTTGCTTGGATTTGAAAACTGAGCTTCTAACCACTGCTCCACACTGCCTTACCTCCCTTCCCGGGAATTGGCATCTATATGGGGAAAGACTCACCCAGGTGGGGTCAGTCACCAAATATTATTAACTCCCCATTCTATCTTAATTCCACCTGTCCATTCCTATTGCCAATATACCTCCTTATCCCACATTGGGACCATAGTATCCCCTTCCCACCTGATCTGCCAGCATCTGTCATCTCCTCTCCTGATCCATTTTGTACATCACAGTCAGACCAATCCCCTTTCATCACCAGCTTAATATTCTTCTACCACTACAGATTAAGTACATGTTTTGTGCTTAGCTTGGTTCTGTATAGACCCCATCCTTTAGGGGTCTATTCAAGTCCATGAGGTCAGTTCTGTGCATTCATACAACCATAGATCCCACTGGCTACCCTGGAAATTCTAAACCATTCTATTTGGCTTTCACAACCATCTATAATACAATTCATCCACCTTCACGACTGTTATGTTTTTATATAGAACTCCAGTCCAACCCATCTCCAAACTGGGTTATATTTGTGAGTTTTACATTTGGCAAAAATGTTCAATTATTAAAGATTTTTTTCATGCACTCAACAAATATTTACCAAATGTCTAATTTTAGTCAACTATTAGGTGCTACACAGTTCTAACAATTTATAAAACTTTATTTATGGAATCAAAACCAAATATGCATCATTTAATCATTACATTAAGCCATTGTGATGGTCTGGCACTTCAGTCTAGTTCTTCAGCTTTTTTTGGTGACTTCTGTCCTCCAAGGAGGTCACAGGTCTCCCCAGATAATCCTGAGATGTTTCCATTTGACTGTTTACTTCCACAATCTGCTTTTGCGCTTTCTTATTGCTATTAGAATTTGTATATATTTGAGGACACTCTCAACCCAGCTCGCAGAAACAACACAAACTTTTTTTTTAAGGTAGGCTGCATGCCCAGTGCAGAGCCCAGTGCCAGGCTGGAACTCATGATCCTGAGATCCAGAGCTGAGCTGAGACCAGGAGTTGGGCGCTTAATCTACTGAGCCACCCGGGCTCCCTGACACAAACTTTGTAAAAAAATTAAACCTTAAAGAAATGTTTCACAGAAACTTTAAAAAATGAAAAAGAAAAAAAAACAAACTAGCATATCAACAGTTGGGCCATATAATTAGTGAGAAGTTCAAATTACAGCCAAGGTCCCTCCTTATCTTTTTACGGTCTTTCTCCTGCAGCCCCTTTGGTCTAAAATTTCTGGTCATCTTGCTCTTCTCTTCATCACGGATTTCTCGACATTTTTTGCATTTTGCAAAAACTTCAACAAAGTTTTACAAAATTTTTTTAACAAAAGGAAATTCCATGTGATTTTTTGTTTGTTTGCATGGGTGCTACATTCTGCACCCAACAAATCCAAAGATAGCAATGAACAAGGGAAATTATTACCAACAATATCTGCCACTGTATTGGCTGTGAGTACTTGAGATGTCTGCGTGGTGATTTCCTGGAAGGAGCACGGTCCTGGCAGTACCGATTGGCCTCAACAGTCGGCTCTGAAAGAGTATATACTGTAAACTGCCCAGTTTGAGTCTGAGCCATGCAGGTAGGAGGGGAGGGGGCAGTCTGGTCAGAATGAGCGCCATCTAGTGGGAGTGACGCTGCAAGGCGGACAGTAGAAACCAGAGGGATTCACCAAGTAGTCCCATTGAAGATCAGGAAAACAAAGGATGGGCAGTTGGTGGTGAATGGGAGGATAGGTGGAGCAGAGCAGCAGGTGGGGAGGAGGAGCCACGCTCAGAGAGGGAGGACTCGGAAGAGGAGGATCATGCCAGTCTTCAACGCGAAACAGGAGGCACAGAATAAGAACTATTTATTTTCTTTGTCTTGGACCCATCCATGATCCACAGCTTTGGAATTAAAAAAAATAATGATGAAATAAAATAAGAAACAAGTTCACCCTCTGTCAGCTTGATTCAGATCAGTTTAAACAGTTTGATTTATCCTTTCAATTAAGACATCGAAACTATTTTGCATATCTGCATTTCAGTGTTAGAAAGGTAACAAGAAGCACTATTTCATAATTATAAATACAATGGGAAAACGTGAAATGCACTGACATCCTCTACTGTGGTTAGTTAAAGGAGAGAAGAAGGAGGCAGAAAGAGAGACCGGTACCCAAAGGGGCAGGAAAAGAGCTGAATGAGACTCACTGAGGCAGAGCAGTCCCAGAAGGACACTACCATGGGGTCAGATACAAGAGGTAAGAGACAAAGTGGCACAGCCCACCACTTCGTACACCTAAGCATGGAAAACACATCTGTAAGTGTTGGGAGCCCATGGCAAGCCGGTGGTGTCAACAGTCGCAGTGCAGCCTCTGGCTCCCTGTGCCTGCCCCTTGTGGGGGCACAGGTACAGGCCCGGCGCTGAGCCCGTTGGGAGGTGTAGGGCGGTAGCCAGAGGTGAAACTCCTGGTACCTGCCGGTGCCTGCCTGCCTGGGTCACCTGACATCTTGCTCCGCCTTTTCGGGCTCTCACTGAAGCATAACTGAGTCCACGGTGTTATTCCAAGAGTAGCAATCCTCTGATCATGATGTATGGGGAATAAGTGATTCATGTGCTTGGGTCATAGCTTGCCCTTACCCCCTCAGAGATATAATTGCAATTGTTTTTCCTTTGATCACTATGGAGTTTGAGCACGGTTGAGGGGGCTGAGGTAATCATTAAATCTATGCTTATGTAAGTGATCCTTATATAAGATGTGAAATCCTGAATAAAGTTGACTTGTTGGACATCATCCACTTGTCCCTCCTGTTCCCATACTTTTCTCTACCTCTGTCTTTTCTACATCTCCTTACTCTCGGGTTTGGTCTATTGCCACAACAGTAAGAATGGCGCTATCACTAACAGACGTGAAAAAATGTTCATCATCATTAGCTATCAGGGAAATTCAAATCAAAACCACACTGAGATACCACCTTACACCAGTCAGAATGGCCAAAATTAACAAGTCAGGAAACAACAAGTGTTGGAAAGGCTGTGGAGAAAGGGGAACTCTCTTACACTGTTGGTGGGAATGCAAGTTGGTGCAGCTGCTTTGGAAAACAGTGTGGAGATTCTTTTAAAAATTAAAAATAGAGTTACCCTATGACCCTGCAATTGCACTACTGGTTATTTACCCCCAAGATACAGATGTAGTGAAAAGAAGGGCCATATGCACCCCAATGTTCATAGCAGCAATGGCCACAATCGCCAAACTGTGGAAGGAGCCAAGGTGCCCTTCAACAGAGGAATGGATAAAGAAGATGTGGTACATGTATACAATGGAGTACTACGCCTCCATCAGAAAGGATGAATATCCAACTTTTGTAGCAACATGAACCAGATTGGAAGAGATTATGCTGAGTGAAATAAGCCACATAGAGAAAGTCAAGTATCACATGGTTTCACTTACTTGTGGTGCATAAGGGGTAATGTAGAAAACAGTAGGAGAAAGAAAGGAAATGGGAAGTAGGGTAATTCAGGGAGAGAAACGAAACATGAGAGACTTTGGACTCAGAAACAAACTGAGGGACTTGGAGGGAGAGGGTGGGGGGATGGGAGAGCCTGGTGGTGGGTACTGAGGGCACCTATTGCATGCAGCACTGGGTGTGGGGCATGGGCAATGAATCCTGGAACACTGAAAAAATAAAATAGATTTAAAGTAAAAAAAAAAAAAACAAACACAAAAAACAGCTCTCTGTACCAATTAAAAAAAAAGAAGGGCGCTATCTTCAACGCCAGCGTCCGCCTCATGTTCGGCACATGGAACAGGGGGCCAACAGGGCCGCGAACACATTTCCCTCTCTTTAGAGCAAAACAGCAAAAGGCAAGAGAGTCAAATGAGCAAAAGCTAATCCAATTCACAATCAGATGATCATGGCGTGGGTTCAGGGCCAACTCAAAGTTGGAGCCAACTTTCGTCAGTGCCCTTCGTTCAACCAGCTGGAATGTTTTAGAAGCATTATCCCTTCAGTCCTTTGAAATGAAGGGTTTGTCTCTTGTTGGGAAATATGTGTCTCATCATAAAAATGGAACACAGTGTCTTTGGTTTAGTTATTCTCCAGAGAAGCAGGCTTTATTGTGTACTACATGCCAGGAATATAGTAAGGGGGCGGGGATAGGAGTGAACTGGTTACAGTGAATTTATTTCAGGCATGAGAGACTGGGAGACATTTATATAGATAGATGGATAGATCAGGGATTGGAAAGCTCTATGCTCCTTTCCCAGGGTATAGATATCCGTGGAACAACTCACAGAAGGAAATCAGTCACTATGCGTTTTTTGTTCATGTCCAGGAATTAATGACACTAGAAAAAGCCAAGAGCAAAGGACCAACCTTAGAAGACATTTATAGATTCAAGGTTTTAGAAACCATAAGCTATGTTATAAAGGAATCCGGACAAAGTTAGGTAGGAAACAGTGTGCCCCAGTACCTTTGCTCAAACTTGGGCTTCTTTTCCTACAACCATTGTAAAAACGTGAAAATTGACACTTTTCTTATACCACACACCTGTTGCTAACATAAATCTCAACCTAATTTGAAGTTGTTGTCTTTTTCTTAAAGACTTTATTTATTTGACAGAGAGAAACACAGCAAGAGAGGGAACACAAGCAGCGGGAGTGAGAGAGGGAGAAGCAGGCTTCCTGCTGAGCAGGGAGCCCGATGTGGGGCTTGATCCCAGGTCTCCGGGATCGTGACCTGAGCCGAAGGCAGTCGCTTAACCAACTGAGCCACCCAGGTGCCCCCTAATTTGAAGTTTTAATATAACAAATAAAACCTCACACAAGAACCAAAGGAAAATAAAGGAAATAATAAAGAAAAACAAACAAAATAGAACACAACAAAAAAGACAGTCGAATATTTATATGACCTAGAGGTGTAAGTTGTTATTTGAAAATTAAAACTAAGAGCACACATTGTAAAGGAAATGAGAGGTAGCTTTGGCTTTATTTAAGTTAAAAAAACTTCTTTATTCAGGATAAAAGCACCCTAAACTGAGGCAAACCAAAAGGATGTGTGCAAAATTCTCTTCAGTTTCCTCTGGTTGTAGGAAATCTGCTCAAGTTAGCTCATGACAAAAGAAAAGGAGCAGAAGAGAAGGATACAGGGGTACCTTACAGACTCCAAGGACAGGAACAGAGTTGGACCTTCAGGAAAAATGGGAACAGGGAACAGGAAGCCATTGGGCATGAAGGGATGAAGCGGCCATATTCTCAGAGTTGTCCTGGGACCGCAGGGTGTCCTGTCACTCATTTCTCAGTCTATACTGTTACTTCCTTCTTTTCCCTCTCAGTTTGTCTTTCCCACCTCCTCCATGTACCCAGCTGCTCCCAGCCTCATAAGTCTTCGACCCCACCCACATACAGAAACTGTGCTCTGAGTAGAAAACTTGGAAAATGAACAACTATGTACATTATCTATATTTTTATGAACACGTGTTAGAGTTTGACTACCAAAGTGCCTGATAACATCAAGTCATAGGAGGGGGACACAATGAAAGTTCCTTTTGCTTTTGTTACACAGCAGCTCAGTACATAAGGGCTAAGCTTCTACCTGTGTTGACAGCCGGCAAGCAGGAGCAGGAAGGCAGAACTCTAGCTCCCCAGGTGCCTGGGAAGGCGGTCACCTCTCCACCAACCGGTTGAGTGCAATCTCTATGCTATGTAATGAATTATTTCTCTGACATTCATTCTGCCAAAAAAAGAAAAAAAGAAAGAAAGAAAGAAAAGGAAAATATAGGCATAAGATATAGCCTTTCATTCAGAACAAATCAGAATGGACATGCATGTTTCAAAGAGATGAAAGATGTAATAAAAGACTGATCTTCTCATTGTCTTCGGATCAACTGCTTTATAATTTATTGATCGGATTCTTTCAGGACAGCAGAGAAATTATTATATTGCTCATTTTCTCTATATTTGTTTCCTAATCATTCCCACCTGTGGGACCTGTGGGGTTATTTTCCTAAACCATAAATTCTTCCTGAACTTATCAAAGTATTATTATGAAAGCATGGGGGAATCTTTTTTTTTTAGATAAATAAATGTATTGTTTTTATGGAATAAATTTTTGAAGTGTGTATTGGGAAACAGATCTGAGGTTATTTATTTATTTATTTATTTGGGTTTGTTTTGTTTTTTAATTCCAGTTAGTTAACATGCAGTGTTATATTCGTTTCAGGTGTACAATATGGTTATTCAACACTCCCGTACATCTCTGGGTGCTCATCACAAGTACCCTCCTTTATCCCCATCATCTATTTCGCCCATCCCCCCATTAGTTTGTTCTCTAGAGTCGTGTCTGTTTCTTGGTTTGCCTCTCTCTCTCTTTTATCCCCCTTTCGTTTCTTTGTTTTGTTTCTTAAACTCCACATATCATTGAAGTCATATGGTATTTGTCTTTCTCCCACTGATTCATTCCACTTAGCATTATACTGTCCGACTTCACCCATGTTGTTGCAAATGGCAGGATATCAGTCTTTTTCATGGCTGAATAATATTCCATCATCAATCACACACTGTTATATACTGCACACACACATATATATAATATATTACAACTTTATCATACCTTTCATAATCCAATGGACACTTGGGCTCCTTCCATAATTTGGCTATTGTAATAATGCTGCTACAAACATAGGGGTGAAAATATCCTTTTTTAAAAATATCCTATTTTAAAATATCCTATTTTTAAAAATACTTTTGAGGGGCTCCTGGGTGGCTCAGTTGGTTAAGTGACTGCCTTCAGCTCATGATCCTGGAGACCCGGGATCGAGCCCCACATCGGACTCTCTGCTCAGCTGGAAGCCTGCTTCTCCCTCTCTCACTCCCCCGCTTGTGTTCCCTCTCTCGCTGTGTTTCTTTCTGTCAAATAAATAAAATCTTTTTAAAAAAATTTATAAAAATAAAAATACTTTTGAATTAGTGTTTTACTTTTAAGATTTTATTTTTAAGTACTCTCTACACCCAACATGGGGCTCAAACTTACAACCCCAAGATCAAGAGTCACATGCTGTACTGAGCCAGCCAGGCGCCTCTGAATTGGTGGTTTTATATTTTCGGTGTAAATACCCAGTAGTGTGATTCCCGGATGATAGGGAGCTCTATTTTTCACTTTCTGACGAAGCTCCATACCGTTTTCCACAGCGGCTGTGCCAGCTTGCGTTCCCACCAACAGCGCGCGCACGGGCTCCTTTTTCTCCACATCCGGTGTGAAGAAGCCTTTGTCTGAATTTAGTATTGCCACAGTGATAAAGGGCCACAAGTGGAGACATTTCTAAAACATCAGTTACATCAGTATGTCATTAGTATATTTTAATATAAAATTTAGTTGAGCCCCGACACATGTTGTTATGCATAATAAATGTATCTAATATAGTTCTCCTACTATCCATTCTTTAAAAATTTTTACTTTTTCCATAACCCAGCCACCATATCCCTCCCCCCAACCCTCTCCTACTATTCATTTTTAATTTCTCCACCTGAGACTGTTTGTTTAGCACAAAGAGAAAGGTCCATTTCCGGGAAAATAATATTCAAAGTAAATGCATATAATGCATTAAAATAATGCAAAGTCTTACATGGTTTAAATGATTCACACACGTATAATTGAGACTCGGTACTGAGTACCACGGAAAGTCATACACAGAGTCAAGACAGATAACTCTTCAGCCAAAAAAACTGAAGAAAGAATAGAATGCCTGTGAACATTGGCTTTGGAACTTAGTTTTTAAGAAGACTGTTATTTACTGAATACTATTTAGAATGGTGCTCTCAAGTTTGCAGAGAAATCAATTTGTATCTGTTTGAAGCCCTTCCAAATTTTCTTTAAATCTATCTCTAGGGGCGTCTGGGTGGCTCAGTGGGTTAGGCGGCTGCTTTCAGCTCAGGTCAAGATCCTGGAGACCCAGGATCGAGCCCCACATCAGGCTTCCTGCTCGGTGGGAGGCCTGCTTCTCTCTCTCTCAGTCCCTCTGCTTGTGTTCCCTCTTTGGCTGTGTTTCTCTCTGTCAAATAAAGAAATAAAATCTTAAAAAAAAACAAAAAACAAAAAAAACCCTACTTTTAGGAAGGCCTGGTTGGCTCAGTTGGTTAAACGTCTGCCTTTGGCTCAGGTCATGATCCCAGAGTCCTGGGATCCAGCCAGGCATCAGGCTCCCTGTTCAGTGAGGAGCCCTCTTCTTCTTCTCGCTCTCCCTGCTGCTCCCCTTACTTGTGTTCTCTCTCTCTCTGTGTCACATAAACAAATAAAATTTTTTTAAAAATACTTTAAACCTTTGTTATAAACCTAGTACAATAATTCCAAAAATTTTTTGAGAAGATATTCTGTATTGAGAACGGTGTTATACGATCCTTTGTGTTTTGGGGGATAGAGAAAAAACTGAACATAAATCTATGTCAAATTATACGCATTGCCAACAGGTGCTGGCGTTTTGCCAGGGGGGGCACTCTGGAGTTGAAACGAGTACTGTGACCCCTTCTCTGGGAAGCTGACCATGCTGGATGCATTCCCCCAGTTATCAAACTTTTCTTGTATCTGCTGCTCTACATGACTGCAACATCAAAGGTAAGTAATGTGTCATCTGGTGGGGGGAAGAGAACACGTGGACAAGCGTGGCTGCGTCAGAGGCACTCAGCAGTGGTCCACACCCGCCAGCATGCAGAGGACAGGGGTCAATACCCCCAAGCGGTGGGTGGGGGAATAGACCGGAAGCAGGATGGAGGGGAGGAGTCAGGAAAATACCCAAGGGGGAGTATGACAACCAGTTCCGGCTCACGTCTTGACCCATGGAGGGAGGAGGGCTTCCGGGTGGTGTAAATATAATTACACTGCCTGGGACATCCAGGAAAATGCGGGTGGAGACTCAGCAAGTGGGTTTCTCCATCCTTCAGTCAGGGCTCTAAAGAACAAGCCGAGAGAAGAGCAGAGAAGAGCGGTGGGTTAGTGGACGATCACCGCACCTGCCAGGGTGTGAGGGGGCCAGCCCCTGGGGGTGTCTTTAAGGGAACGCAGCGCACGTGGCCCCGACCTCCGAGGTTTGCATTCCCTGCGCCTGCCTGGAGCCGAGTGCCAAGTCCTTGCACGAGAGGCTCAGTGACTTTGGGTCGGAGAGCGGTAAACACGCATTTATGAATGATCTCACACTTCTCCCCTCCCCGGGGTTCAGCTGCCTTTTGATCCGCAAGTGGGAACATATGAGGACTGTTTGCTTTTGGAGATGCCTTCTCTTTTGCCAGTGGAGGAACGGAAACTATTTGTTGTGCTCTGGGTTTTCTGCCCTTGTTCAGAAGATCTTAGTGACACATGTGTTCCTCCTCTCCCGAGTCCCGCAGTGTCCCGAAAACTGATATTTTTGATCGTTATTATTAGAGGGACTAGAGGTGGATGCCTCAAGACTGGGTTTCAGGCAGATGGGTACATCCTGTTGGTTGGTGGTCCTGGAATCTACCTGCCCGTAACATCGTTTTTCTGGGCATAAGTTAGGATGTGAGTTTCCAATAGCCAAGCCTACACTCAAACATTTAGCATACCACTCGTTTCTCTCGGGTCTGGTTTTGTTTCAGCTCAGGAGAGAAATGATCCTGGAGGAGAGTGGAGCACGTGGCAGTAATTGTATTTATTGTATTTGCATGGTCCGCTCAGTGTCCGGCCCAAAGCCTGTACAGAGCCGGCACTCCATAAAATGTGTGGAATGAACAAATTGTAATAATTAGGAATTAGAGAGGAAAATTTCAAGTGGTAATTATGGCATTTATCCTTTATATTTTGCTATATATCATTTAGAAAATGCTTCTAACACTAAAGTGATTTTAATATTTTAAGCCCAATCATATCACATTAAGCTTTATTTTGGAAAAAACATATACAAAATCAAATGGTTAAATAAGGTAAGATTTCCGAGTTAAACACACACACACACACACACACACACACAGGGAAGTTTTTTTCTGTAGGGAAAAATTTAGAGGAGTCTGAATAGTCACTATCTGACCTCACCAACTGATTGCACACCAGGTACTTAGAAAGATTCTCAAATCCCATCATCCAGTTGATAGAACAAACAATAGACTCCTGAGGCTCAAAAAAATACAACTATGACTGAATGAATCAAAGTATATATTTATTGGATATAGTTCTAAAAATAAGGGTCTATATGACAACAGTTACATGTGTTGCATTTCTAAGGTACAGGACTCTTGGGGAACCTGGGTGGCTCAGTCGGTTAAGCATCTCCCTTCGGGTCAGGTCATGATCCCAGGGTCCTGGGATGGAGTCCCATGTCATGTTCCCTGCGCAGCGGAGAGCGTGCTTCTCCCTCCCCTCTCCCCCTCCCCCCCCACTGGTGTTCTCATTTGCTCTGCTCAGCTCTCTTGCTCTCTCAAATAAATAAATAATCTTTAAAAAATAATAATAATAAAGCACAGGACTCTGAAGGATGTTACCAGTTGGCACGGTTACTGACGTACCAGGCTTAGAGATGAGGCTTTCCCTACCATGAGCTCACGCTCCAGTATTGAGGGTCCTAGTGAACAAAGCAGGTTAAATCATCAGCTTGATTCTGTGCAGGGCCATGGAGAATACTGTTCCCCTTTGGGAAAGTAAATGGCATTAAAATGCATACAAGGTATGTTCAAAGCCAAGGGCAAAGCCTCTAACATCTAGTGTAAGTGCATCCTGATGATTACAGAAATAATTGCAAAAGGGAGAAGGGGAGAGAAGGGGAGGCAGAGGAGGAAAAAAAAGGAAGGAAAGTAGTAGGTGTAAGAAGCCACCCCCAGAGGCTCAGTCTCTCCTGTGAATTCCTGAGATCCTTAACGGTGGCAACCCACCTGGACGTTTCTTTGCCCCAAATTCTAAAGTTCCTCCAGTTCCTTCTCTACCATCAAAACGTACTTGTTCTAGCCTTCTTTTCTCAGGTTCGAGTTTTTCCCAACGCCTGCTCTATCATCAAAACATATTTGTTCTGTTCCTTATTTACTAAGGGTCCCTGAGAGGCGGCTCACTGACCTGGTGGCCTAGTGGGATGAGGTGTTGATGGTCAGAGGGTGACATTTACATGTTAACGGAGGCCTTGAATACCTTAATCCAAGAGACAGAAGAGTGACTACCAATGAGAATCCCCAGCTCGGGGGCAGTGGGAGAGCTCGCTGGGACGTGGCTTATGAGCTTCCGTGGCCGTTTTCATCACATTGTCAAAGGGCGGCTGTCCTGCACAGGGCAAGAAGGAGATAGCTAAGTGTTCCAGAGGGGTAGCTGTATATTCTTTTGAAGGTTCTCAGGAACCCATGCTAGCTCATTTCTTGAGTTTGGTTTTCCAAGAGCAATACATCCAGATACGTGCTTTTCATGCAGATCTTTGCTACAAATGGAAAGATAATCTCGGATTCCCATCCACCATATTCTTTGTTTGGAGACCTCCTTTCCTGTCAGACTCCTGAAAGACTTCCTCTCTCTGTCTCCTACCCCCAGAGTGCACATATGTATATAAAACACTGATGAATACTTCGCTCTGTGGAACTAATTTGGTGTACTTTCGATGTCCAGCCTTGAAGATGGGAGTTCAGGTTTAAGAGCAATATTACTATAGGTGAGAGTGACATGCATTGGACCGCTAATGATGGTCTGAGCTAAAAGCTCTGATTCGCTCTAACGATCAAAGGAGAGACAAAATAACATCAACAACAAACAAAAAAACCCCAGCCTGATTCCTGGCTACCTGCTCTGGGGAGGAATGGAGAATCCAGTGAGATTCCCATTAGTGATGTGGCCACTAATGGGTTAGATATCCAAAGGTTTAGGCTTCCTTTAGGGAGGAAGCACAGAAAAGAGGTCTAAGTATGGAAAAATGAGAGAATTTGTTGTGTGAGACAGTGTATGCTGCTATAAATTCAACTTTCAAGAGGTTGATTTATCATGCAAAGGTATGAATTAGTGCAAGCTATCACCAAAGGGTGTAATGATTCAAAAGTCAGGATTTGGTTCATTAGCAAATTTTGCTACTTACTATACTTCAAAATATAAATGTACTAAAGACTAGAATATTGAAACATTATATTAAGAGCAAACCTTAAAATGCAAGATTAAGGAATATTTGAGTTTCCAATTGGCAGGTTAATCACTTACTATTGGCTGATCTGGAAAACTTTTCTCCCCCTTGGAAATGGCACATTCCTGTCTTTGTGGCTTCTCTGTTTACACACATTTTGCTACCTAATGTCAACACTTGCTGATGAATAAATATATCACTCCACTCACAGAAAAAGAGATCCTGGCCCGGCAGAAGGATTGCTTACATCCCATGAATGGGTCGATCCTCACGTCTCTGCAGGAGACGCGAGACCCCTCTCTATGCTTTTTGATTTCTGGGAACATTTATTTACCCCTACTAGGTCTTTCCTCCTAGGGCCAAGGTGACTGGTCTTTCTCTCGTTTTAAGGAACCCCTCCAAATGGGAAGGATACAGAAGTTAAAACCAGAACAGGGTTTTCTCGCCCCTTGTAGAACAAATCTTACGAAAGAACTCTGGGTCTCGATGTCAAAGCCCAGCCAAGCTACATTCTTGGGGAGAAGAGAGCATGGTGGCTTTAGTTAATGTTTGTTACAAATACAGAGAGCTGGTTACCTAAGATTAAGGAATATTTAATAATTATTACACATCTGAAGAATTTCTATTACAATAAGGGGCATACAAGTCATGCTGTCATGTCATGTTCTCAGTTCCACATAAACAAAAGCATGCTATCAGACTTTTTGTTACTATTAATCTGATAGGTAAAACAAAACATAACTTACACTATTTTATTTTACATTTCTTATATTATGGCTGAGATTGAGGAACTTTTCATCTAATTTTCTTCTCTGTGAATTGTCTCCTTATACTTTACCCATTTTTCTGTGGAGTTAATGGTATTTTAAAAATTGATTTGTGGGAGCTCTTTATATATTAGGTTAATTAGCTTTTTTTAAAAAAAAGATTTTATTTATTTATTTGACAGAAATACAGCTAGAGAGGGAACACAAGCAGGACCAGTGAGAGAGGGAGAAGCAAGCTTCCCACCAAGCAGGGAGCCCAATGCAGGGCTCGATCTTGGGACCCTGGAATCATGACTTGAGCTGAAGGCAGACGCATAATGACTGAGCCACCCAGGCATCTCTTAATCTGGAATTTTTGAAATAGTGTTCTCACTTTATTTTCTCAGTTGCTGGATTGTCGCAACATCATTTATTTAAAAACATACTTTAAAGGTCACCAGTGACTTGGGTTCTGGTTTGCCCAGGACTATCCTGGTTTTTGCTGTTATCCTGGCATAATTTTGAACTGTGTTCCCTTTCACTTAAATGCGTCCTGGTTTGAAGGACAAATTAAATATTTGTCCTCCTACCCATAATAAATAATACAATGTACTTGAACAGAGTGACGGATGGCTAACATCTTTCTCCATTGCCCTTATTGTTTGTGGTCTGTCTATATAGTTCTTAAGAGTAAAAATAGTTTCTTTCATGAAATCCCACCATTTGCAACAATGTGGATGGGACTGGAGGGTATTACACTGAGCGAAATAAGTCAATCAGAGAAAGACAGTTATCATATGATCTCTCTGATATGAGGAATTTGAGAGGCAGGGCAGGGGGTCGTGGGGGGGTAGGGAGGGAAAAGAATGAAACAAGATGGGACCAGGGAGGGAGACAAACCATAAGAGACTCTTAATCTCAGGAAACAAACTGAGGGTTGCCGGGGGTGAGGGGAAGGGCTAGGGTGGCTGGGTTATGGAAAAAAAAAATAATTTCTTTCATAGTCTTTGTATTTTCCTTGAACCAACACTTTTATACACTCTACTATCATATTACAACTTTGCCAGTTGCCCCCATAATTCCCCTTATAGCATATTTTTGACCCCTACCCTCTTGACCCTCTCCCTCCACCCTACTCTACCAAGTAGAGGATCCGGTCAAGGGTCAAGCATTGGATTTACTTGTCACGTCTCTTTGGCTTTCTTTAACCTAGATTTTTTTTTTTTTTTTTTTTTGGTCTTTTATGGTGGTATTGACATTTTTGAAGAATACAGCCTTTCCCTATCTTTTTATTCCAGAACATTCCTCATTTTCTGTGAATAATAGTCACTCTTTTTTTTTTTTTTTTTTAAGAGAGACACAGAGAGAGAGAGGGTGAGTGAGTGAGGCAGGGGAGGGGCAGAGGGAGAGGGAGAGAGTAATCTCAAGCAGGCTCCAGCTCAGCACAGTCCATGGCCAGGCTTGATCCCACAGTGTGACTATGACCTGAGCTGAAACCAAGAGTCAGAGGCTCCACACCTAGGTGCCCCTCACAGTCCCTCTTAAATACAGAGCTCCACTGCCTCAGCAGGGGTGGGACAACAATCAATGGCCACACTTCCTCCTTAACCTTCCCCACTTTCCCAGGGATTCCAGACTCCCTGCATGGATCTGGGCAGAGGGGTGAGTCGGAGGCTGATTTCTCTTTATATATTGGTTCTGGGGCCCCACTCTTTCTTCATCCATATTTGATTGCTCTGTTCTAGAAAGTCCTTGGGTTGGCTACTGGCTAACCCCAAGTCTTGGGTTAGAGAGATGGATTTGGTAGAACCTTTTCAAAGTCCCAAGACCAGAGGAAGAATCATGGTATTCACTTACCTGGCCTTGCTCTGTCTGATTTTCCTTCCTTCCTCCTTCCTGCCCTTTCCTTTCCCAGCCACTCAAACTCCTCCAGCCACAACCATTGGTCTCTCTCTGTTATCACCTGACGTCATTCCAGGTGCCTCCGGGGACACAGGGAACCCCCCCATTAAGAATCACATCCCTTAGGAGTTGTCAGTACTTCTCTCTTTAAAGCCTCAATAAACTGTTTTCCCAAGTCAGACTCAGAGGAATCTTGGACCAAGTGGAATGACATTGTTTTCTCATCTGAACAAAAACTGGGCCCCAAAATATTTGTGCCCCATTAGGACTGGAGAAAGATCTCCTCCAGCCAGCCTTCCCAGGGAACCTGGAGAAACTCTGGAGAATGCAACTTTGACCACAAGCTGAAGTTCCTATAATTGCCTCCCAGAAGAACTCCTGGCAGGGTTCTCTCACGGTGCACTAGTTCCTGTGTGGTTCCAGAAAGCTCTGCTTATGTTTAAGAGCCTGCTTCTGCTTCCCCCCATCTGTGTCCCATGGGAGTCCCCACCTATACTCCAGAGCTAACCCCTACCCACACTTGCCTCTTACTGGTTCTGTTCTGGTTTGACTCCTGATCTTATAGATGAGCCCGTGTGAGTCCCCACTCAGCGGAGCCCACACGGACCTCTGGACCTCTGACCTCGGCCCACTTCTTTCCTAAATTTAAATTTACGAAAAGATCAACACAGCTTAAAACCACTTCAACTTGGCAGGGAGAGAGACCCCCGTCTGGCATATCCCTACTCACTGGAACCTGGACTTAGCAGGAGTTCTCCCTATGGGAGATCTGGGAAAGTCTCTGGAAGAAGATACCAAGTTTCCCAGAAGTACCCTTCCTATGGCTCTGTTGTGGTTAGCAAACCCTTGTCATAGGCACCTACGTGAAGCAGACGTTTTTGGCAATGCCTTTATTCTATGGAACACTAGGTCTGGGGCTTAGGAGAACACCATGTTTATATGTCCACAAGTTTTCTCAATCATGAGCAAACTTTTTTGCTCCTCGCCACATGAAAAAAATGAACTTTCTCTTTTGAGTTTGGGGAAAATCAAGGAAAAAGCGAAGTTAACAAATCAAAAAGAGCTCAGACAATCAAGTGAACAAAGGCATTTGCTTTCCAAAAGCATGTTTAAATATTTTATCTAGAAAATCTTCCCAAAGTTTATAAATAGCACCCGGCTATCGGTTCCAGCATCAACCTTAGAGAAGTACTTCCAGCTTTATGACCCAGTTCAGTGCCTGTGGCCAAATGGATTTGGAATGGAAACTTTGTCATCTGGCTTATTGTTGTTTTTCTGTGGCCACAATATTTGTCTGGGCCATGGGATTACTCAATCAATCAAATATTTATTGAGTAACCAGACAACCAATGGAAAAATTAGACTTGGATTATATTGTATCCCGTACTATCTGTCTTAAAGTCTTAAGGCAGTTGAGCTCACTTATGGTCCTTTTTTTTTTTTTTAAATCTTAGAAAGGGATCCACTTGGTTAGAAAAAAAGATGTACCCACGCAGAAGCAAATACATTCCTATGACATTTGGCAAATGAAATATTCACATATCCGGCTGTCCCATTCCAGTAACTACTTATGAATGTTTCTTTCCATTTTTGAGGTTTTTTCCCCATAAGATGTGGACCATGCCATTGACATCCGCTTGAAAGCTTCGGGAATTAAATTCTGGTCTCCTTAATTTTCTGTAGGAACAGGCCCCTAGAGTCTGTAAGTCCAACATAAATCACGAGTGTGTTGGAAGGAGAGTATATATACCCTTAAGTTTTTACTAAATGGGTATGGAGTCACTAGTGCTATAGCCCGTGTTTCTGCTTCTCCTCTTTTGGAGACATGAAAAAAATTCATTTCTCTGCCTAACTTGAAGTTGGGGTTGGTTATCTGACTGCTTCAGCCAGTGGAATACGAGCAAAAATGAGAGGTACCCCTTTTGGGTAGATGTACAAATTTCATGTTCCCTTCCACCTTCCATGACAACGGGGATTGTTCTGGTTAGTAGAGATTCCATCAGCATGAGTCCAGAAGTGAAGATAAAATAAAGAAGTGTCCCCTACGGACCAAAAATAGACATGTAGTAAGAGAGGAAGATAATAAATCTGTTCCAGGCCACTGAAATATCAGGATTGTTTTTCCTATAGCGTAACCTTATATATGCTGAATCATACAGAAAGTAGTACGTGGAAGCCAGCTGCTTCTATAGCAAAGATCTAAGACAAATGACTTAAGGGTCAGGTAGTAGGTGGCAGAGACACTGTGCCTGTAGTCATCTGGCTTGTAGATTTCACTTCTGTTGCGTTTAGCCTCCAGGGAAAAAGACTGAAGGAAAAAAGGATTCTTTGTAGCCTATGTTGTTTGTTGATGACTGTTTTCTGCAGGTTGTTACAGCACAGAGGTAAGACATTGCTTATTTTCAAACAGGAATGTAAGAAAATAGAATTCAGGCATTTGAAGCCTGAAAGAAGACTCAGTCCCCAAAAGCAAACATTAAAATAAGGAAAACTTAAAGTGACAGGAGCCAGTTAAAACAGCCCTGTGTCAAGGGACAAATGAAGGGCATGGTCATCACACTCACTGTTTAAAAATCTGTCAATGAATTAAAACGTCTTTGAGTAAATTCCCATTAATGGTGTGGCATCCAAAAAATCTTTTCATTTGTACCAAGTGGATCAGGGAAAAGATGAAGTCTCTACGTGACTCTCATTGAAGCCTGATGGCCTCAGGGAATTGAAATTAAATCAATAAAGAAGGGCATGAGGACAAAAACGCAGAGAAATACTATCAACACGAGAATTATGCCTCAAAAGAAACTGGGGTTATTGCCATCTGGAGCGGACTGGAAGAAGATACAGGAGAAGCTATGTTTTTGTCAAAAGAAGTATTAATCTGGGGCGCCTGGGTGGCTCAGTTGGTTAGGCGACTGCCTTTGGCTCAGGTCATGATCCTGGAGTCCTGGGATCGAGCCCCATATCGGGCTTCCTGCTCGGCGGGAAGCCTGCTTCTCCCTCTCTCAGTCCCTCTGCTTGTGTTCCCTCTCTAGCTTTGTTTCTGTCAAATAAATAAATAAAATCTTAAAAAAAAAAAGAAGTATTAATCAGCCTGGACAAAACAGGTGATGGTTATTTAAGAACATGACCTTGGGACTGCAATCTTCTCAGAGGAGGGAGAGCTGCTCATCCCAAAGAGGATGCATTCCCATTGCCCACTTCAAATGTGGCCACCCAGAATAATGGAAAAGGGAGACTTTCAGAAGTCAGTCAGGCTTCGGGAGGATGATTGAATAAGAGACCTTTTCCCAGGAAGTAGGAGCAGAGCACAATCAAGGAACTTTCTCTGCCTCTGGGAGGAGCCCTCAAAATGCCTACCCAGTGGGGTTTAGATTTGCTGTGTCCACCATGTGCCTCTCTCATTCCCCCCATTTCTATATGGGGACACTTAGCGTATGAGTGCACGCACAAGCAGGGGGAGCGGCCGGCAGAGGCAGAGTGAGAAGCAGGCTCCCACGCGGGCCTGGATCCCAGGACGCTGGGATCATGACCTGAGCCGAAGGCAGAGGCTTTGAGCCACCCAGGCGCCCATGTTTCTCTCTTTCTAAAGCTTGAAAGGAACGCAGCATCTGCCCCCTTGAGGAGCAGGCCACGTGACTTGTTCTGACCAATGAAACACAAATGACAATGAACTGGATCATTTTCAGGCAGAAGGCTTTCCAGTGCAGTATTTGACCTGTCATTTTCCTTTTCCTCTACCACGGCAACCAGAGATGTTCCAGAAGTTTGAGGCTCTGGCAGCCTCGGTTCCCAAGTAGGAACAACGCAGAGTGGAGAGCTCTGTTCACCCAAGATGGATATACAGCATCGATGAAAAGTAAATCTTCGGTTTTCATCCCTGCAGCGTAACCTAGCTAAGCTTGACGAATACAGGTGAACATGTGAAAATCTGAAAAGGTTTTGCTCGTGCATAAGAGGCAGTTCCCTTAACAGGTGAACTTGCTTTCACTGAGCACTTCTGCTTTTGGTTCTCATATATTTCTGCTGAAATTTTAGTGAGACAAATGATCTACTGTTTTCAATCACCTCCTTATAAGGCAGCTGTACTCAGTTATATATGCCCTCGCTGTCGGGTAGCATGTTTTTCTTAATTTCTTGACATTTGTATTATACCAGGATTCAACAATATGTTCAGTTTTACTTGTTTGAAATTCACATGCTCACAATAGAGTACAGGTTATTTTTAAACCCATGGGAGAAGATGAACACATTTATTTTTACACGTTTAGAGGAAGAAGAGAGCTGTCCTGAAGCATTCGGTATGGGTTAGATCACTACTCTCGCTCGCACCTCAAATCAGCTTTGGCGTGAGTTTACAAAGTTGCCACTGTTGGACAAGAGCAAGGACACGGACTCATCCAGGGAAAGAGTCTTCAGACTCTTCAAGGGTGGGCACGCACGGTCCACAGGGGGTGTGATTTTGCAAAAGATATGAAAACATTCTTCAAATTAATGCTTTCTTTATCTTCTCCGAGGTCCGTATCATTAATCTTAATTCTGTGAAAGTGAATCTGTGGGAAGTTAAGATAATAGAGTTCAGGTTTGCTGCCTGCTGATGATCTAAGTTCCTTCAGGGATAGGGCTTACAGAATCCAGAGAAATGGAAAATTAATATATTTCCTTCAAATCCCTGACATTTAAAGCAAACTTCTGGCAAGTGCTGAGCAGCCGCCGGTTAGCAACGGGGATTTTTTTTTTTTTTTTAGCAACGGGGATGCTTTGACGAATGCCTGAAGTGTGTGGATCTTCACTGTTCTCTCCTCTTGTGTTACTGTGGGGTCTTCAGCCTGGAATGGCCTCTTCCTCGGCAATAGTCAAAATCCTTCTTGTCTTTCCAGGTCCAGCTCAAATGTGAATCCTTCACGGAACATTTGATGGAGGCAGTAATGATAATAATAGCCTATGTTTTTAACTAGAAGTCAGTAACATTTAGGTTCCCATATGCCAGATGCTGGGTAAATGCTCGGGGTGATTATCTCATTTAATTCTCATTGTAAGCTTATGTCTTGGAACTGTCATTACCCGCATTAGTCACTCTTTGGCTCAGAATTCCATAATTATAGAAATGTTCTATCACGCCTTTGCAACGGACATACCTGGGTTTGGTTTCTAGCTCCAGCACTCACTAGACCAGCGGTGTGATCTTGAACACGGGATTTAGCTTTTCTAAACCTACACGTAGAAAAGTTAAAGAACTAACAAGTCACCAGCCTGGCTGTGCTCCCGCAATGGTCCTTCCCCCACAGCCCAGGATGCTCTGGGCCTCTCTTGTGTTAAATCCCGTGTCATCTTGGTTCTTGGCTTACTCTTTTATTTTGGTGGAATGCGTCCTCCAGATGCTTCCCAAGAAAGTAAACACGAGCCAGGAGCCTATGTTTGTGAGGCCTCATATGTCTGAAATTGTATTTGTTTGACTGCTTCTTTAAGGGCGCCTGGAGCCTTCTTTTTTTGACCCCTTCACGGTTCATCCATGTTAATCAGCTTGTTTCTGGTTTTTCTGCTGTACCTACGTAGGTTCTGATGTTCTTTCCTTCGTCAGGTTCAGCACTGTTTATGAGTGCTTTCCCACCTTCTGAGAGTGTGTGGATGTTCCTCTGTTCTTTGTCCTGTGGGTTTATGCTTCTTTTTAAATCCTTTTATCGTAACACAGTTCTGTTGGGCTTTCAGTGGGAATACAGACAGCACAAGTACTCCATCCACTCTCTTGGACCGGAAGCAAAGACTGTTATTCTCTTCACACAAAAATTTGGAAGGATGACTATAGAGTTCTCATCCATAGAGAAGATTACCTTTTTATATCAAAGAGGAGTTGGGGTGGGGAGGTAATGATTTCCATTTGGGACAAGTTGATTTTGACGTTCCCCTGGGACAAGCAAATTGAGATTTCTCAGAGACCTTTGGATAGAAGAGCCTGGAGCTTAGGAGAGCATTCCAGGTTACACAGAGGTATCGGTGGGGAGAGTGTGTGAAGACAGCAACAAATGGAGGAGAGGGCATTCATAAGGGTCCAGACAGATGAGAGCATTTTGTAAGCGTTAGATTATTACTCAGGCTTTTGCTTTGTTTTGCTACTTGCCAACTTCTGAGATTAAAAACATTTTTTAAGCAGAATTTCAAACTTCCCCTTTCTTTAATTTTTCAAATAGACTTTTTAGGGGGGAATAATTTTGGGTTCACAGCCAAACTGAACAGAAAGTACAGAGAGTTTCCATACTCTCCCCGAGGGCGCGCACGCACACCTTCCGACAACACCCTCCACGTGGTGCGGGGAACGGTTGTTCTGGTCGGTGAGCTACATGGTCACATCGTTATCACACGTAGCCCACAGTGTTCGCTAGGGTTACTCTTGGGGTCCATTCTATGGGTTTTGACAGATAAGTAATGATGTGCCTTCTACCATTATAGTAGTTTCACTGTCCTAAAAGATCCTGCGTTCAAGTCTCTTCTTTGTAGGGAGTCATGTGATATACTCTGGCATCCGGTGCCCTTTCCTGAGGCTTCCCACGAAACCGGGACAGGGAGATGATGGGGATGAGAAAGCCAAGATGGATGGAGGGTTGTTCTGAAAACTGTGGATTACCTTACGAGATCTAAGTGATTTGTAGCACGTCACTGAAAAGTGCCTCCCTCCTAAACATGGACAGGGTGGAGCTGGCCATCCCACCATGAAACAGGTCAGCCCAGCTCATGGCCCAACACATGCCTGCAGGAAGGCAAATACTCCAGCCGCATTAGCAAGGCCGTGTTACTCAGTTACTAGACAAAATCACACATATGCTGACCACCTTCAGATACAGTATATACACATCATCCTTGGAGGGAAAGAGGCTTACGCACTTAAAATGGGAGGATTTGCCTCTGTCGCAGTAGAGTTGTGGCATGGTGCCTGTGAATGGAGTGAGAGGAAACCAAGTCTGAGCTGATGATCAAAGTCTTTCTGGCAGGTCAGTGTTTCTCAAGAAAGGGCTCTGAGGGGTGCCTGGCTGGCTCAGTTGGAAGGGGGTGTAGCTCTCCATCTCAGGGTCATAAGTTTGAGTCCTGTGCTGGGTGTAGAGATTACAAAAAGAAATAAATAAACTTTAAAAAAAAAAAAGGAAAAAGAAAGGACTTGAATCTGCCCAGGGTTCTGTGGCATGAAGCAAGATAGAGACAAGTTTGATCTGAAAATATTTAAGGCAAGTGTTACTGGTTGGTCACCCAGAAAATGAAAAGATCACCGTAGGGTCTTGTAAACTACTTGATTTTGAGTAAAATTATCCTAAACATATCCAGTGGTTCTGTTAGAACAATAGATTTCCCTCTTGACTGCCCTAAGCTAGTAGGTAAACCTGGGAAACAGTGATTTCCGAGGTGTCAGGGATAGAGTTCAGATTTAACTAGACTATCTGTTTCATCTTAAAAGCATCTTTTCCCCCCAAGATTTTATTTATTTATTTGATGAGAGGAGCACAGCTAGAGAGGGAACACAAGCAGGGAGAGTTAGAGAGGGAGAAGCAGGCTTCCCGCTGAACAGGAAGCCTGATGCAGGACTTGATCCCGGGACTCTGGGATCATGACCTGAGCCAAAGGCCGATGCTTAACGACTGAGCATCTTCTGGTGCTTCTGTGTGCAGCCAGCATTGAGACGGACTGCCTGAGTTAGCTTTACCTGCTATCCCCATAGCCGAGGGAGGTCCGCACCCACTGACAAAAGCCGACCCAGTGACAAAAGTGACCCACCCAGTGACAAAATATGTCAGTTATACTTCAATAAAGCTGGGAAGAGAGAGAGAGAGAGAGAGAGAGAGAGAGAGAGAGAGAGGAGAAGCAGCTCAAGGCCCAAACTAAGCAGTTGACTTTATTTCCTCTTTGCTTGGAAGATGCAGACTAATTCCCTTGTCGTTCAGGTAGCCCAATTACATGTATTGTGACTAGATAATTTCTGAAAGAGGCAAAAGGGAGAAATGTCACCTTCCCCTTTCATAGACTTGGAATAAAATATAAGATGCTTGCCTTTACAAAGGAACTAAGTGACTGTCCTCTTGGCCAGCGCTGATAATGGCTTAACGTAGAGACATTATATTTAAATACAAACAACTGGTATGTAACATTATTTAACTGAGTCTGCTCTCTTCACCAGGATCATTAATACTTTGATTGTTTAGTAGGTTTCATAAAATAATTTGTGCTTTTCTTTATTCTTTACTTAAGGGAATATTCTTTCTTGCCTTTTTATGAACCTTAATAAGGACAGTAAGTTACAAAAAGATAGCAGCATTTTCCAAAATGTGTTCCAGTAGATGTTTTGGGGAAAAAAAGGAATTTTCTGTGACCAAACCCACTTGGGACATGCTGAATTAAATTGATTTAAACAGGTTTCTTTTCTATTGGACTTCTCAAACCTTTAATATGCTGTGTGTATTACAAATCTTGTGGTATATAGGGCATAGTGCTTCCAGAACTAGTTTTTTGGGTTTTTTTAAAAGATTTTATTTATTTGACAGAGAGAAACACAGCTAGAGAGGGAACACAAGCAGGGGGAGTGAGAGAGGGAGAAGCAGGCTTCCCGCTGAGCAGGGAACCCGATGTGGGGCTCCATCCTGGGTCTCCGGAATCATGGCCTGAGCCGAAGGCAGTCACTTAACCAACTGAGCCACCCAGGAGCCCCAGAACTAGTTTTCTGGTAGGATTTCTTTCTCAGGGGCCAGGTCCTAGAGAAGGAGGATTCATGCCAACAGAACATACATTAAGAAAATCAAAATAAGACTAAGAACAAAAGATGCAACAAAGGCATAGTATTTACTTTGATGAACATCAGTGGGCTTGAATAAGTCGACAGACTTTAGCTATAACATATTTAAATCTTGTATATTAAAGAATATATTGATTTTCAAAATACAGTAGAAGACTGGAGCACACTGCCAGTAAGACCTGGCAGGGCCATCAGTGGTTAGTAATGAGCCTATGTGTTGGTCACACGGATGCAAAATTATTTTGAGTTTTCTTAGGAGTATAATAAAGATTGCAGTATTACTTTGAGCTTATGAAAAGTTTCAAAATAAAAGAAATTGTTTTGGAACTCAGTGAAAGGACTCAAGGAGCAACATCGCCAATAATTAAAGTAAGAGAATGACCATGCTGTCATCTGAAAACAGTCCTTAAGGATCACAAAAGGTAGATTCATGACTGTATTAGTCAGCATCCCCTCTGAGAAATAGAACCAATAGGAGACACACACACACACACACACACACACACACACACACACACACCTTCAAAACCCAAGCAGGCACCTTGGAGACTGTTGTCGCAGATTGACCAACCAGTTGACATTTCCGGAGAGTCTTGGCCCAGCCCCTTTGTCACGATTTCATTGCAGGGGAAACCAGCAGAATTCCAGGTTGTTCCGCCTCATTGTTGAATGGATCTCTGGCCAGACTTGCACATTATATCAAGAATAACACACCAGAATTATATTGCAGGAGAGGAGAGATTCAAATGCAAGGTTTAGTTTATGACCTTAGACAAGTCATTGACCAGGTAGTCTCAGTTTTCTCACCTGTGGAATGGGAACATGATGGTCTTAGCACACCTGAAGCGTGATCAGCTCTCTGCATGATGCGTGGACACAATCAACTGAGGACAGTGGCCAGGTTATTGGGAGGGATGAAAATCTACACTCATTTGAAGAAAATGAGCACAGTAAACCAAATACAAAAATACTTTAGAGGGCAGAATAATTGCCTTTGAGTATTTTGAAGGCTCTACTCTGTGGAAAACATATTAAATTTTAAAACCTGGGCTAAAGGGAGGAAAGGACAAGATACCTATCAAGGAAGACCACAGAGGTATTTATAAACGCTGTGATGTGGAGATGCCTGGATTGGCTCAGCATGTAACAATCGTTAAACTACCATGTAACTCATGAGTTAGGCAGCCTTGCACATGTAGGTTTTCAAGTAAATAGCGTGCCTTTTATACATGTGGTATAAGACATTACCACACAGTTTAGTGCCAGAAGCATTTTGAATTTTATCAGATTGAATCACCATTAAGTAACCTATGTGTCACCAACCTTGTCCTGTAAACACTTCCCATTTACCACAGAATGGTGAGTACCCTCAGAATTACTCAACTGGAGGCATTCCTGAGGGAACGGATGTCTCATTTATATTGAGTCCAATTTTTTTCTACACTAACATTTCAAATATCCCTCTTCGATGGTCTCCTGGAGAACTGCACTCATTTGGCTTACCTAGAAGGGTGTATCTTTCTTAGCAAAGCAGACATAGTTGGTGGTGGTCTTCATTAAATCTTCAACAGTTTGTTTTTTTTTAAGATTTTATTTATTTATTTGACAGAGAGATCACAACTAGGCAGAGAGGCAGGCAGAGAGAGAGGAGGAAGCAGGCTCCCTGCTGAGCAGAAAGCCCGATGCGGGCCTCGATCCCAGGACCCTGAGATTATGACCTGAGCCGAAGGCAGAGGCTTTAACCCACTGAGCCACCCAGGCACCCAAATCCTCAATAGGTTTTAATTCCGATGATGACTAAGAGTATGACATAATGTCCTCTCTAACCACTTGAGTACAAGGTCAAACTGTTAAGTATGATTCTAGAAAGCTCTTTAGAGGCAACAACTTTAAATATAGAGAGAACAGGAAAGGAAAGAACCCCAGAGATATATAAGAAACGCTGTTCTGCTGAGAAAATAATGACCACCAACTGCAGTAATCCAAGAAAAAGCCTCAGGACTGAAGAAGAGATGAGTGAAAAGAGTGGATTAATAAGGAAAAGGAGGGCTTCATTAGTACCTTCCAGGGAGGAAATACATGGTCAGGAAGTGGTTCGAGACTATTCAAGAAAGCCAAATCTATGAAAAGCCAGGGTGAGGAATTAGGGACTATTTCTTTAAATAGTGTAAATCATGAAGAGGGAATTCTAATCCATCTCCTCTGTGATCACTTGGAATCCTCTTACATAAACACTGCTTTATCTAAGAGTGTCAGAAGGATAGAAAGGCAGATGAGCAAAGAAAATTGACTATGAAGGCCTTCCCAGTGGAGTGGACATGCACTTTATCGCCTGCTCATGTGAGGTAGAGGATAAAGTGAGGCACGTAGTCCTTATCCATCACCCCTAATGCCGTCCATGCGTGACAGTGGATCGCCCTGGCAGACATAAGAGGGGGAAGTGTCAACAAATGACCAACTTGTAGCTCCCAGTTGGTCTCCCAGAGGCCCCCTAAGGAGGACTCTCTGCGAGAACTGCTTAGTCTACAGGGCAGCACCCCCGTTCTCCCCCAGGGTAGAGATCATCCTAGAGACAACTCCTGTTCCTCTTCCCTGGAAGGAAAAGAAATCCAAGTTCTTCAAGTTGAAATTAAGACATGGAAAGTAATATAGAGATGGACTGAGAGTGGGTGGAATCCCATAGAATTTTTCTCTCTCTTAAAACTTTTGTCTTCCCATGAGCCTGTGAGGCAACTCTATGATATTATGACTACAAATGCTCAGCATCCAATACCCCAAGAGGGAAGAGATGGGGAAGGTAGAGCATGGGAGTCAAGAGTCAGCCCAAATATCCTAAAGTGAGAAGGACTCTTGGCTGCCTGGGGCCACTTTGAGGAGCCAGTGGTCATCAATACCATGTGACACGCTAGCAGCTTCCAGACTAGAGGTCCCGGATTATCCCCTCTGTAACTCCAGGTCCAGGCAGCAGCACTGAGAAAGCACTTGCTCCCAGTTGCTGGGCTAGGCCATGGTGCTGCTCGGGAGCTGGCAGGATACACAGCCATGAAAGACGACATCTCAAGGCTGTAGGTGTTAAATATCACAGGGATAGATGGTACAAAGGTCTGTGAGTTTTCAGAGCTGGAGACAGCTGATGAGAGCCTCTTGAGCTTCTGTCCTTCGATTTCAGGCTAAGTGGGTGCTCCAGTGACGTCTAGCTTTGGCTGTGTCCCAAAGGCTCAAGGTAGAGATATAAACCCAGTGTATATTGTATAAACCAGGATTGTGTGGTCATTGCAAAACCAGTCACGCAAAATCAACAGTCATATGATGTGGGCAACGTTCCAACAGTGGCAGTGGCTAACTGAAGGAGAGGGGACTGACCAGGCAGACACATCCTACTTACTGATTCTTAATAGATCACCTACCTTTTCTCTCTATGAATCTATTGTTTTGGGGGCCCAAGAACCAATTAGGCAATGGAAAAGACCACCGTAACTTCTTCTCTAAGCCTCTGCCTAAGTTCTATGGCTAGGATGAGAGAAAAAAAAATACAGGCTTTGGGGAACTTCATTATTTTTTTTAAAGACTTTTTTGGGGCGCCTGGGTGGCTCAGTTGGTTAAGCCACTGCCTTCGGCTCAGGTCATGATCCCGGAGACCCCGGATCGAGCCCCACATCGGGCTTCCTGCTCAGTGGGAAGCCTCTTCTCCTCTCTCAGTCCCTCTGCTTGTGTTCCCTCTCTAGCTGTGTTTCTCTGTCAAATAAAATCTTAAAAAAAAAAAAAAGACTTTTTTATTTGACAGAGAGAGGGTATAAGGAGGGGGAGGGGCGGTGGGAGAGGGGGGAGCAAGATCCCCACTCAGCAGGGAGCCCCATGTGGGGCTCAGTCCCAGGACCCTGAGATCATGACCTGGGCCGAAGGCAGACACTAAACCAGGCTCCCCTTTGGGAGAACTTTATAATCTAATTTGGAATTTATGATCTAGTTTGGAACATCAGGTGAATAGATAAGATGGGTTAACACTTGGGGAGTGGGGTGAGGATGTGGTAGAGCATTAGGGGCTGGAGCAGCCAGGTGGGTTAGGGGCCCAGTGAGGACACAGAGAAGAAGCTCAGCTCAGACACAATGCTGGGTTGCATTTGGGGACCTGGCTATCTGGCAAGGGCAAAGCCTGGGAGATTTTGTTCGAGGAGCACAGAATGATTCACCTAACAAGAATAGTAGGTTTATGGGGCACCTGGGTGGCTCAGTGGGTTAAGCATCTGCCTTCAGCTCAGGTCATGACCCCAGGGTCCTGGGATGGAGCCCCACAGCTGGCTCCCTGCTCAGCAGGGAGTCTGCTTCTCCCTCTTCCTATCTCCATACTCAAGGATGCATGCTCTCTCTTTCAAATAAATAAACACAATCTTTAAAAAAAGAAAAAAAAATAGGATCTTTATCTTGGGGAGTGACTGGAAAAAAATGAAAAGGCAAGTAAAGCAATTAGGTTTGGAGTCAGATTTGAATCCCACCTCTTTTCCTTGCAGCTGTGTGACCTCGACCTCGATCAAGTTATCTGACTTTGAAGTCTCAATTCCCTCCCCTGTGAGAGGGAGCTGCACACCTCATCAAGTTGTGAGGATTAAGAGAATACAATACAATACAATACAATACAATACAATACAACACAATACAATAAAAAAGAGAGACTACCCAGGGGCGCCTGGGGGCTCAGTCAGTTGGGCATCTGCCTTCAACTCAAGTCATGATCCCAGGATCCTGGAATAGAGCCCCGCATCCCATCGTCTCCCTGCTCAGCGGGGAGCCTGCTTCTCCAGCTTCCTCTGCCTGCCACTGACTCCCCCTGCTTGTGCTCTCTCTCTGTCCAATAAATAAATAAAATCTTAAAAAAAAAAGACAACCGTGTTCGATACCTAACACAGAGCCTACACGGGCAAGCTGGCAACAAATATCAGTTCAGACATGCTTTTAGTCTCCATAAGAGTAGGCACTCTGTCTGTCATTGTTTCCTAACATAGCCCACGGTAAAACGTCAACACATGCTCTGGAATAAGTGACTATGTGAATATAGATTTATATACAAATAATATAAATATTTATGTTTAAGTATTTACATAAAATAACATAAACACTACATTTAAATATATAAAGAATATATTTCTATTTAAATATTCATATGAGTAATATAAATATTCATATATAAATAACATAAATGAATAAACAAAAGGTACAAAAAAGCAAAGTAACCCAAGTAAGCACGCTCATAATGTCATCAACAAGAGGACCAAGTTTCTTTAAACCAATTGCCACATTTATTTAGATAGAATTTCCTCTGCTTGAGTATTTCCTCCTTTAGTCATGGGAAAAGCAAACAAACAAAACACTAAGAACCTGATATCTCTCATTGATGGCATTACAATTAAAAAGAGGATTATCCAAAGGAATTATATATGGTAACATTATCATGTTCAAATAAATCCAATTATTCCTTTGTAGAAGTTGAATGAGTGTTCAGCTTTCTGTATCTCAGTCCATTACATAAAACCCTAGCTAATTTGCCCAGGGACACAATAGACAGCTACAGTACAATTTCAAGACCAGTATTTTCTTTTTTTACCGATAAATGATGCTCTATATAATTATAATTAGTTATAATAGCTCCCCCCCAAAAAATCAGTATGATACTGAATTCAGCAGGTTTGTTACTGAAACATAAGTTAAACATAAGTTAAATCTGACTCTGGGCACACCCATGGCATATATCTGTAGAGTCTGACTGAAAAGGATCAATGGATTCGACTAGCAGGCCGCGAGGACAAGTTTTAATACTATGATCTTCACATTCATTGAGGGCCTTGGATGTGTGATATCTCGTATTTACAGTTTGAGGGATTACGGCAGGTAAACTTGAAGGTCCATGTTGGAATTCTGACTACCAGAGCCCTCAGTGTTATCCCCATACTGTGCTCATTCATCTCTCCCCACGTGGCTAGACCAATATCTTCCACAGAGAACCCTGTTGGAAGGGTCAGCTCTCCTTTGCCATATTCTCGCTCATGTTTGCCATGTTGAGACAATTGCTTAACTCTGCTTAACTCTTCTTCATTTGGCTTACAGAGAGGTAGCCGAAGTCTATTTCAGTCAAGTGAATCTTTAAAATGTGCCGCAGACCCAGCGTTAAGAGAATTGGAACCATGATGTAATCTCGAATTCTTGCTCTTTTACCTGATCTTACTGTTAATTACAGAAGTCTGCAGAAGGAGTCTTCAAACACGGGATGATGTCAGCTGACTTCCCATCTAAGGCCCTTCCATGGGCCCCAAATCTTTCAATACATACAAATTGGAATTGGAATTGGAAAAACTGTTGGCCAGTTTGTAGCAGGTTTTCCAGAGAAGTATTTTTCACTGACACTGTGGAAACCTAAATAAGCTTCTCCCTCAGGATCATCGTAAGAGTCTGGAAATATCAATCAGCCCGAAACACAGTCCAAGATTTTATGTTTTCTGGTTTTTACAAACTGTCAGTTTTGATTTTTATTGAGCAATAAGAAGTTTAGTTGTTTATGGGAACAAACAAGGCTAGTGACAATTCTTTCCAAGTGCTGGATCTTTCCATTCACTTGAACTAAATAAAGTATTTCTGGTATGCCCGGAAGAGGCAAGAATGTGGAACTGCCCAGCACGCGTTAGAAAGGATTTGTGGTGCCTCCAGCAGGTCCTTTCCCTATGATCAGCCTATTTGCATTTTGCGCTCTTTTTAAAACCTTGCAAATACAACTTGGATAACAAATTCCAATCCCCTCACAGTAAGATTGGAGGCTACTTTTAAAAAAATGAGTAAACTAGGAAATTTCATGACTACCTCTTTGTTTTAAAGCAAACAAATGGAGCATGATGTCTATGAGCAAAGAAGTTACAGAGAATGAGGCTGGGTATTTCCACCCTGACGAGGTAAGGCTGCAGGCTGCCGGGGTGTGTCGAGGGGGGCCCTATCGTGTCGTGTGGCCTGTTGGTGGTCCAGAGGGATAGAAAGCAGTTGCCGGTGCTCAGGATACCGGTGTGAGCATCAGGGAGGCTGTAAGCTTACCCATTTTACCCATGGACTGAAGGGTTCTTTTTATTCCCTTCTCTCAAGAGAGCTGTTTTATTATTTTATCTTACTTTATTTTTTTAAAAACAAGGACAACTTCTTTTTGCTATCCTTTCATTAAAACAAACAAACAAAAAACACATCCAGAAGCGCCTGGGTGGCTCAGATGGTTAAGCGCCTGCCTTCCCCTCAGATCATGATTCCAGGGTCCTGAGATCCAGCCCTCGATCAGGCCCGGGCTCCCTGTTCTCCGGGGAGTCTGCTGCTCCCTCTCCCTCTGCCCCCCCCCACTTGTGCTCTCTTGCTCTGTCAAATAAATAAATAAAATCTTGAAACAATGAAATAAAATAAGACACATACATTCCAATATGCATGCATACCGATTGTAAGAGAGAGCCATGTCTTAAAGGCTCCGTTGAGACTGCCTTGCTCTTGGCTAGTAAACAACCCTGGAAGAAGGGGTTTTTTTCTCTCTCCACTGTAAGGTCCAGTTTTGGAATCCAAGCTGCCATCCTGTTTACTCAGAAAAACAACTCCAGGTGTTATGGACAAATGGTGCCCAGAAAACAAAGGCGAGCCAGGTTGGGGGAGAGGCCCAGCCAGTAAGCCCCTAACTCTCCCATCCAGGGAGCCTCGGGGGAGGTGTTTAGATGCAAACTAAGAATGGGCGGGCCAGATATCAGTGCTTGGGGTCCCAGGTGCCCCCACCTCCGTGGTCCAGGCCCCTGTAGATGCAAATTAACTCAGGCAAGCCACGTGAGTGGGTCATCTCCATGGGGACATGACCCTAGTCAGCTTGTGATTTGGGGGGATGCCTATAAAAGCTGGCCTGAGAAGTTGGGCGTGGTCCTTTTCTCCCCCGGAGAGAAGTGGCCCTGGCCCCGGGGCCAGTAAGATTCTGATGCTTGGCACAAAATAAAGCTTTGCTTGACATTCGCTTTTGTATCAGCCTCGTTCCTTTGACCACGGACCCTATTATCCACTATTCCAGAGGCTCCTATCCTCCCAGCGTGTGTTAGAGCCCATAAGGAATGCCTCTAAAGAGACATGTATTTCTGCCACCATTTTTTCTGTACATGCTACGGAAATTCTTTCTTAACGTGATCTCAAATATTCACATCCAATAAATCCAATTGATGATGTGGCGGTTTTAGAAATCTATCCTGACCATCCAACGTAATTCTCTGGGATTTCTTTCTCATTTGATTTAGCGACTTAGTGATGTGATTACATGTGCAATCGTCCTCTATGCCGTCTTAAAGGGACCAGTCTTTTTGGCATAATGTTCTTAAATCTATTGAGTTTTCAGGGATAAATCAATGAATCTTTTTCTCCCTACTCCCTTAGTGGTCTAAACTGGATCTCTTGATAGACCTCAAATGAGAAGGGAAAGATTCGCTCTACTGTGTTGGAGCATGTTTTGCTGCTTTTAGTAAAAATCTTCTTGGGCGAACTGCTTGAAGCACAAGACAAATCTTACTTTAAGAAACTCCCTGGGGAACTTGGGTGGCTCAGTAGTTTAAGAGTCTGCTTCTCCCTCTCCCGGTGCCCCTCCCCCTGCTCCTGCTCTCCAGCGCGCTCTCTCTCTCTCTCTCTCTCTCTGACACACACACACTCTCTCTCAATTAAATAAATAAACGATCTAGGAAGGAAGGAAGGAAGGAAGGAAGGAAGGAAGGAAGGAAGGAAGGAAGGAAGGAAGGAAGGAAAGAGAGAGAGAAAGAAAGAAAGAAAGAAAGAAAGAAAGAAAGAAAGAAAGAAAGAAAAAGAAATTTCCCAGCTCAGCCCAGTTGCTCTGTCATGTGGACTATCACACTGATAAGTGAACTATTAGATAACTCAAAGAATGCTTTAGCTAGAAGGGTTCACAGACCCTATTTAGTTCAACCTTCTCCTTCTGCAGACAAGGAAACTGAGATTCAGAGCAGCTCAATGAAGGAGCTCAATGTCAAATAGCAGGGAGAGTCTGAAGGTCTGCTCCCAGAGTGCCCAGTTTTAAGGTGTAGTTCAAACTCATCTGAGTCCCCCCGCCCCCCGCAAAAGGATATAATCATGAATATGACGAGCTCAGTTTGGATGTTAATTTTAGCCACATGTCCCACAGTCAGGGTTTAGCACTCAACCGGTGCTTGCCCACATTCCTGCAGAAGCATATAAACTGCCAGGAAATTAAATTTTGCTTCATCCTTTTGTCTGATAGAAATGGAATCTTTGAGTAAAGTCCTATTTGAAGTTCCTCATTTACAGTTAGCATTCTGCCATTCCCTGTTCATTTTTATGAAGTGTTAAGCTGGTTGCGATTCTGTACCCTAAAAACAATACCCAGAGTATTGCTTGTCCCCTCCAGCTGCCCATTAGTGTGTGCGATGGGGGGAGTTATAGCCTGATTGCAGACTAGGAGTAGATAGGTTCACAACAATTCACCTGTCAGCACATTAATGCATTTTTGGGCTTTCCCATTCCAGTAACAATATATTTATGAGGACCGTAAGACTCAGAAGTTCTAGAGTTTGGATTCTTTTATTACATCCTGAATTACTATAAACCTAGACCTTAAGATGTGGCCAGTGATATTTATCATTGTGAATTTGACCTAAACAAAGCGAATCCCAGTTTACCCTTCTGGGATGTTTGGAGATGTTTTTGACTGTCGCAACTGGGGATCGCTGTGTGTGCTACTGTCATTTAGTGAGTAGAGATCTGAAATGCTGCTGAACATCTTACAATGCATAGAACAATTTCCCACAATGAAGAATTATCTGTCTCCAGATGCCAATAGTGTCAAGGTTGGAAAAACTTCTCTAAAATAAGAGGGATAATTCCAGCCTGCACACCAGACATTAGTGCACTATGGTTAATATTCTTAGAATTCTTCGAGTAAGCTGCTAAATGAACTTTGAGAATTATAACTCAAAAACCATTCTTCAACGGGAATCAGAATATGACAAAGTGAAAAACGTGTATTTCATGGGCTTAACTGAAAGCTAGAAAAGACCACTAAATATGAACATAGTGGTGTGTCATATATTTAATAATTTTGTCATAGACCCACCTTGGAAGCTCACATACAAATCCGCAAAAATCCATTTCATCAAGATGCGGGACCATTTATATTTCTAAGCTATAGTGTAAGAACCTTCTATCATAAAGGGTTGACATACTTTGTCAGTCCCTATTCATCCAAGACAATATTGTGTCTTCGTCAGTGAGATTTTATCCGTTAGTCTTTGCTGTATAACGAACCTTCCCCAAAGCCCACAGCCTTATTAATAGACATTTACTTTTGTGCACTTGGGTCTATAGGTGATTGAATGGCTGATCTAGGTTGGGCTTAGCTGAGTAATCTGGGATTACTCGGCTTCGCTCTTCATTGTGGGTTGGAGTTGAACTTGCTCCATGTGTGTTCTTTTACCCTAGCTAAGGGAGCTGTAGCAGCTCTTGGGAGGATCCTCTCATGGTAGGAAGCAGAAATGTGATGTACCTCGAGACTTGGACTAAAAACTGGCACACTGTCACACTCTACTGGCCAAGGCAAATGACAAGGTCTAGTCTGGCGTCAGTGGGGTAGAGGAATGTTCTCTGTCACTCGTGGGAGGACCTGCAAAGTCACATGGTGAGTAAGGGAAGAGGAGAAGAGTTGCGAGCCCTTAGTCTGCAACATGTATATGGTAGTTCCTCGTCACATCATCTCAAAAGTTTCATGGGTCGTTTAATTTTTAATGTTTATTTTCTTAATATTTTTTAATTTTTTTAGTATTTTTCTTTAAAGATTGTATTTATTTATTTGACAGTAAGAGAGAGAAAGCAAAAGGAAAGGGGAGCTGCAGAGGGAGAGAGAGAAGCAGGCTCCGTGCTGATCAGGAGCCCAAAATGGGGCTCGATCCCGGGACCCTGGGACCATGAGCTGAACCAAAGGCAGGTGCTTACTGGACTGAGCCATCCACGTGCACCTTCTATAGGTCCTTTTAAAGCAGTTTTAATATCTTACAGACACCCACGTGGCTAGATCATCCACAAACATATTTTTTTTAAGTTTAATTTTCTTCCATTGTAAAATAAAAAAAAAACTTATTTTGGAATGACAAAAATCATCAACAGTATTATGATCCACAGAAAATGACTGCTAATGTTTTAGTATAATTATTTTTAACACGAAATTGCTTTGGAATTAGAGAAGTAATTTTTGCCTATGTTAAGGGTTTGGAGGACAGTAAGAAGCATAAAAATTGAAATCCCACTACACAACAGTTGTCTCCATTAATGTTTTTCTACGATTTTGTTTTGCTTAATCAGTATCAAACTATATATGAATTTCTGATCCTAATTTTTCTAACCAAAATATATTAAGCATTTCCTATGTCATTAAATATGCTTTGCAAACAAACTTTGGTAGCAAATATGCCAACGTGTAGATACTCCTCCACACCATCACTTTCATAAACTATCTTTATCTGTCAATGTTCTTAAGTAGTGTTTTCCACACAATTTATTTTCATTTTTTTAAGATTTTATTTTCTAGGTAATCTGTACACTTGGGGCTCAAACTCACAACCCCAAGATCAAGAGTCGCATGTTCTACTGACTGAGCCAGGGGGCCCCTCCACACAATTTATAAAGCACATCTTTGAGAAAAAACTAGAGACAAAGGGAGTATAACCCAGAGACTGATCAAATTCTGTTGTATCCAACTTTATAACTTTTTTTTAGTAGACATTGGGATTAAAACAATTCAACTATTTCTAGTGAGGCTAACCAGGACACGAGCCAAAATTCACCAGTGCCAACAGAAGTCACAACAATTCTTTAAAAGTTCATATTTGGCTTATTTATTATCTTGGAACTAAGAGTAACATATGCTTTCCTGGTGATGCTTTCTAATGATTTTCTTCTAGACAAAGAAACATATTAAGGCTTTAAATCACAGAACTTTGACAAGTTCGCAATGTCGATGACCTTTCTTCGTAAGGACTTTGGGGCTGCGTGCAGCATTCTAAGGAGCCACGTGTAGCCTTCTGGTTGACCACTGAGGGGGCTTGAAGCATTAGAGGTCCAAATGGTTGGAGGATTAAGTTCAGAATGTTTAACTCAACTATCCCTTTCTATACTACAAGTTGACATCCAGTTTAAGTTTAAAGAAATGTACAAACCAGGTGTATTGGATTTCCAGCACTATTGTCACGAAGTACGGCAAACTGCATGGCTTAAAATGATAGAAATTTATTATCTCAGAGTTTGGAGGGCCTGAAGTTCAAAATCAAGGTGTTGGCAAGGCCATGTTCTCTTCTGAAACCTGTAGGGGAGAATTCTCCTCACTTCCTCTAGCTTCTGGTGTTTTCCAACAATCCTTGGTTTCTTTGGCTTATAGCTGCATCATCACAATTTTGGCCTCTGCTACATGTCCTACAGTCGTCCTTCCTTGTACACCTTTTCTTCTCTTTATAAGAACATCAGTCGTATTGATGAGGGCCATCCTGCTCCAGTATGCCTTCATCTTAACTAATTACATCTGCAATGACCTTGCAGGTACTGGGGTTAAGACTTCAATGTATTTTTTTGAAGGACACAGTTAAATCCTTAACCCCAGGAAATGGAAAGCCCTGACTCATTGAAATACCCCATATGAGTATTTATTCCTATTGCTTAGCTGGAAAGAGTGAGTAAATAATAAAAACATGTTTCTGCAACGGTGGAATGGCTTTAATTAATAAAATAACGAAAAGTTCCCCTTTGGTCACTTACCAGCACGTATTCTGCTTAAATCCCAAACTTCCAGAGTCACATGTGAGCGTTGAGTGTATAACATCTTCATGTGTAATGGTCACAACATCAGTAAGGGAACCTCCTGAGTTAACTGGGGTTTTCTGGGAATTTCCCAGATTTCTCTGAACTTCGACATGAGTGCCGTGACTCAGTATAACGGTATTGTGTGATATAGGATGGTATGGCTGGAGAGGACAAATTTTTCTAACTCCTCATATAATCTGTGATTTAGCTAATTGAGTCCATCTCAGTGGCAGATGAGTCAAAGGAGAGAAAAAGGTATTTCTCAGAGTGAGGCTTAATTAGAAAAATCTGCCCCAGTATATTCCAGCTGCTGGCCAACTGGCCGTATCTTGAATCACCAAAGAGAGCATTGCAATGTGGGTTTCCTCATATTTTCTCTCCTTATCATTCTTGATAAGTAATTACGAGCCACGAGGATCTTTCAGAAAGCACTTTTTAAAACCCCAAAGCTCATTGGTTAATTGATTGCAAAGCAGTAAATTAGTTACACACAGACGTTGCCTGTAGCCAAATTGCTTGTGCTTTATTTAGCCAACTGTGCAGAATTCATAATATATAAAACAAACTCACTGGGGGAATGATTTATAAAATACTCCTAGAACAAGTTGGACAAAGATCCTCACAAAAGTTAAGATGATTTTTCTTCCCATGAGAACCAATGAAAGATAACAGAATGACATTAGGTATTGATAATGGGCCTCTCAATAGAATCTGAAGCACTATGTAAATGTTGTTTAAAGACCCCTGTCCTTGAGGGGTCACAATGTTATACTGGAGGAAGAGCTGAGACACAACGATAACTAAATAACTTTCTCAGGATCCTAAGTGGTGGATAGAATTAGGATGCTTGTTTAGGATTTCTGTGGTCACTAAACACACTCACAGATAACCGTATATGGTATGTTTACTGGGCACATTCTATGGGCCCACTACTACTCTGTCCCACACGGCCTTCTGTGTGCTCTGTAACCTCACACTGACCTTATGTAGTGAGGATTGTCATCACCCCCGTTTTAAAGATAAGGAAACTGAGGACTACAAGGGTCAAGGAACTTGGCCATGGCCCCAGGCTACTAAGGCACGGCGTGGACATGCATCCATGGGGTAATGCCAATACCTGGTTTATTTCCATTCCTCTCAGTGGTATCTCCAAGCTATCTCTTTTTTAAAAAGATTTTGTTTATTTATTTGAGAGAAAGCACAACAAGGGGGAGGAGCAGAGGGAAAGGGAGAGGGAGGAGGGAGATAATCTCCAGGAGATTTTCCATTGAGTGCAGAGCCCATGCAGGGCTCTATCCCACACCCAGGAGATGAATGATCTGAGCTGACACCAAGAGTCAGATACTCAAGTGACTGAGCCAGCCAGGTGCCTCCTTGAGGACATTCTCTAGCTATTTCTAGCCAGTGTTCATTCCAGACCCCATCACTGATTCGAGGTGGGCCTAGTGGTGTGTGTAGTCAAGGAACAAGGATGTAAGAAGAGCATCTGATCAGAGCCAGCAGCCTTGAGGTTGCCTCGCCCCAGCTTGCCTAGGATGCTCCTGCTGAAGGTCGGGCATGCACAGTAGAGGCTCGGACAAGTGTGTGTGTGAGTGGCCATCACTCTCAGCCTGCCTTCCTCGAGAGGCTGACACTCTTCCCAATTAGATGCAGGGCAGAGGCGTTGGGTGCCAAAGATTTCCTCTGCATTGCTTCCAAGTCACATGAGGGCTTACTCTTCATGTGAAAAGCAAGCCCTGATGCATTCGGGAGGAGAATAAGGATCATGTGAGATTATAAATAACACCCCCCATGAGCATATTCCAGGAAAACATTTTGGAAGTCTAGAGGAAGATGAGTAAATGGCAGCAACCTTGGCCTGCTGGGCCTGTGTTTTGAGGTGAGAACGCTGTGAGTCTGCTCTGCAACAGGGAGCTGACGGGAGCACCGCTTCCCTGATCTGTTTCTAAAATGTATCATTTCTATACAGAAACACTTGCCCCAAAGTGAAATAAATGCAAACAAAAAACCCAAACAGCTGGCTCTCATGATTGAATTATATGAGGTGTTAGAAACCCTTTGGAGAGCATTCCTTGATGGGGAATGCAAGAGATGAGGAAGAATAGCTTACTCACTCCATCACTGTGAAATTGTTTTACCAGGCTTTTCCCTAACATTTCATCCCAGGGCCCTGGGTGGAGGTGGGGGGGATGACAAAGCTGTTTCCATTCAGGCTCTGTGGTTTGTGGGCCATGGAGAAGGCAGGAAGGCGCTGCTCGTTTTTGATCTTCATAAAACATTTATATTCCTCTGGTCCCTGGAAGTGAGGCCATGGTCTCTCAAGGAGGTGGTGATGCCCGCGGGGGGTGCGTACTCAGAGCGCAGCGCACAGATGTCTCCTTCCTCACCCTGTCCTTGGGCTGTCTGCTCACCATTACCTCTGGCAGACCTCACCAGGATTACAGTAACCTCCCAGCGGGGACCCGACCACCTCCAACAATCACAGCACCTCATTAAACCACAACTTCCAACCTCTCCTACTCTGCCTCCCAGCTGAACCGTCCCCGGAGGGAAACCTTTGGATGGAATTTTAATTCTATTCCCTCTCCCTCCCCCAGACGGTGCAGGTCTGTTGGGGAGGCTAAGCAGTGAAGGACTCCAGAAAGAACTGGAATCTAGAGGGTCTCGGAAACCCACCACTATCTGTTAATTATATGAGTAATAATAACTGGCAAGCCAGAAGCATTGACCCAGATTCAGGAAGAGGGGAAGGGCATTCCAATCCTGGGTCTTATCCTTAAGTGGCAGCAGACAAGAGCCGTGCTGTCCAGATGCTTCTGCTTCTGCCCTCTCCCCACCCAGGGAGCCAGTTCTGCCCCCGCTGGAGTGGGTGTCTGCTTTCCATCTAGCTTACCACCTATTTTATCTCTGGGGTTCTGTTAAGTCCTTTGTCATAGGGCGCTACACACCCAGTCATTCCTCTGCTACTTGTGTTTTTTCCTCAGGAAAGTCAGCCAGAGCTGGAAACCCCCAGAAGCTAGGATGATAGAAAAGAATCAGAAAAATCAAATAACAGAGGGCTGAGCAAGGCAGCCAACCTATCCTCTTGCTCCTGGCCCAGCTGAGGGCTAAATGGATGTGGTCCCAGTGAGACAGGCCAATCTGGGCACTGGATACCAGCTCTCAGTGTTCAGACTCAGTACCTGATCTCCTTCACTAACAGTATGATGATGATGATGGTGATGCTGGTGATGCTGGTGATGCTGATAAAACTTTGCAAATGGTGTGTAACTGACATATGAAATGAACATGACCAGATCCCTTCCTCAACCAGAGTGGAATCACTTGATAGGAGACGTGCATGTCATGTATGAAGAATGCAGTAATGGGCTAAATAAACCTTTTTTTTTTTTTAAGATTTTATTTATTTATTTGTCAGAGAGGGAGGGCACAAGCAGGGGGAGCAGCAGGCAGAGGGAGAAGCAGGCTCCCAGCTGAGCGAGGAGCCAGATGTGGGACTTAATCCCAAGACCCTGGGATCATGACCTGAGCTGAAGGTGGACCCTTAACCGACTGAGCCCCCCAGGTGCCCCAAACTTCTTTTCTTCTGATTCAGCAAGCATTTATTGGGAACATAGTATACATAAGGCCTAAATGAAATAGTCAAAAATATGTAAGCTTCCTTGTCTTAAATCTTAAACTTGGGCTCCAGGCTCTAGATAAATCCCAAGTAGCTCTGAATATATTCTTGTAAATGATGGGGCAATGTGCCTTCCTTTTGTCTGCGTGTGCACACTTCACCCCCACACATGCCTGACGTTTTTCTGATTATGATAACATTTGCAGTCCTCCATTGCCATCTACTCACCAAGGTCCCTCTTTATAAGTTTGCAGCATGACTGTCTGGAATCCTGCCCACAGCTTGTGACCACGGAGCTCAGCAGAGCTGTCCAGCTCACACGGGACTGATTTTAGAACCTTGATACCATAAAGCAGCTAATTCTTCCAACTAATCGTGAATGAAAAGCACTCACCACAGGACACTGTGTGGGATGAACTTTGGATTCACTTCTCTGTCCTCAAAGAAACCCCAGACCTTATCAGCAGGCAAAGCCCAAGCTGTCTGGCCTGGTGACTCAGGCCACTAGGGGTCTCCGAGCGCTCTATGGAGACAGGACACAAGGGAAACTATGGTGACAGACCAAATGAAGTTTCTGTAGGGAGGGGGGCCTGGACGGTGACTTATTATGCAAAATTGCCTTATTGTCTAGAACCAGAGCCAGAGAGGATAGTGATTTCAGGGCCTACTGCTTACTAGCCAGGTGATCCTCGATGAATGATTGACCTTTCCAGGCCTCAGTTTTCCTCATCCATCAAATGGGAATCAGGTTTACCTGGCAGGCTTGCCATCAGGACTAGATGAAATCACACCCGTAATCACTTAGAACAGTGCTTGGGATGTAGTGGACAGTTGATAAAGAATGTGCAGGATTGAGACAGGATAAGACACAAGGTCAACCTTGATAGGGATACCGGGAGGCCCACGTTCTAACCGAAACCACATTAATTTCATGAGCGGTGAAGAATGTGCATACAATCCTCAGTTTGGCACCAACACCTGAGCCTGGAAAGGGGCAGTGATATCACAAACAGGATTACTGCCCTTTCAGGGACACCCATAGAGCCATGGGTGAAAGGGCCCTTCTCGTGGGAAAATATAAGGTGATAATGCTTAGGCAAAAGGGCTTCAAAGTATTGTGATCCATTTGATCTCAGGGGGAAAAAATCTCTTCCTTAACACCAAGTTTTCTGTACCGAAGTATCCCACAGGAATGACAGCATTGTGAAGGCACATGCTAAATCTTCCTGTTTTGCTTCAATCCCTGAAACTACTGCTCTAAGTTTTCTTAACCTTGACCTTATATTTCAGGGAATCTGGGCCAGAAGAAAAATAAAGCCAGCCTCAAAATAGTTACTATTGGCTACAAGTTTCATAATGTTGTAAAAGCATCCTATCAGTGAATTAGTGCAACTTTCACACTTTTCAAAAACGTCTTGATTTCCAGAGATGAGGCTTAATGCCTCCCAAAGGGTAGAGTTTCCTATGGTAACCACACAACTCAACCTGCTTTGACTTATTAATTATCTCACAGTGCGGAGAACGAGTTTGGCCTTAAGAAAAAGAGAACTAAAAAGGGACTATTAAGTGTAGGTAGTTTAAACCACTTGCCTTCTGACCCCTGTCTTTGAGACCTGGTTAAATGTTGATAGCGGTTCTGCAAGGAGTAAGAAAGAGCCACAGAGCTGTCGCAAGTGGTATAGGGGCTCCTGGTAGAGTCACAGGTGTTTTGTGCTGTGGGGTCCAACGCCAGAATCTCTGATCTTTCTCTGAATGCTGGGCTTTAGTGCTGGTCCTGGAGGAGAGGAAGAAATGTAGCCTGCCTGGATTGATTGATTATTTACTTATGTATTTATTTATTTGTCAGAGAAAGAGCATAAGCAGGGGGAGTGGCAGGCCGAGGGAGAAGAAGACTGCCCGCTGAGCAAGGAGCCCGATGCGGAACTCGATCCCAGGACCCCAGGATCACAACCTGAGCCAAAGGCAGACACTCAACAGACTGAGCCACTGAGGCATCTCAGCACGCCTGGATTCTTGTGGCCGTGTCACCAAGCCACATGGTGTCCACCTGGATGCCTGCACTTCACAGACCATTCATCTGTGAGAGAGAAGCCTTAGCTGTGAGGCCAGTTGAAAGGAACCTGATGATGGGTGGCCCCCGACGCTTCCATTCTTGCTTTGCTGTATGCTCCCCACAAAGGGCTGCTACATTTCTTCATTCATGCATTCATTCCATATCCTGCAAACATTTAACCGGCAAGCTCTATGCTAGTCTTCAAAGAAAAGCTTTAAGCGCTCTGGTTCTTTCCTTCCCTTTCCCTATCAAAACTGCCCCCAAATCCTGCAGAATGAATGAAGCCCACCCAGCACTTTGATGTTAGGGCAGTGAGACCCATTTTGGACACTTGGCTTCTGCAACCATAAGATAGTAAATGTGTGTTGTTTCGAGCCACTGAGTTGTGGTAACTTCTTATAAGAGCCATAGGAAACCAATGTAGGTATTTTCTCCTCCCTGCGCCTATAGCTTGTTGCATGCAGACCCTACCACAGCAAGCCGCTGCTAATTTGGGTGCTTCTCTCTGCATTAGGGCTGGAGTTCCCTGGGGACAGCTGTTCTCTTACTTTAGTCACTCACATATCCAGCATTGCCTGCCACACAGTAAATACTCATTTGATTTTTTTTTTCTAAGTGAATGAAGTTACAGGAAGGTAGTTCTCCCCTCTTAAAGTGCCCCAGCAGTGCAAGCAGCAAGTAAGCACCTGTGTGCTGGAGAAAGGACAGAACAGCCTCCATGGCCAGCGGCCGGTGAGCAGAAGGAGGCGGGCTGCACCTGCAGGCATGCACGATATGTTCGAGAGAAACTATGAAACCAGCAGCTTAAGGGCTATATTTGGATTTCTGGAAATTTGGAGAATAAACAGAATTCCAAGACAAATATTTTCCCAGCTCCTCTAGTCACTGCAGGACAGCCGAGTGATAAGGTAACAGCTGAACTAAGACGGGAACACAAAGGCAAGAGGAGGGAGAGAGAGAGTCTAAGAGATGAGACTTGACCAAGTTTAAAGGTATAAAGGGGATGCAGCCAAGGAGAAGAATGCCAGGGCATGGAAGAAATGCAAGCAAGAAGATGGGAGACAGGCTTGGGGACAGGAAGGATTAAGCAACTGGAGTTTGGAAACAGGAGATAAAAGAATCAGAAACAGGGGCGCCTGGGTGGCTCAGTGGGTAAAGCCTCTGCCTTTGGCTCAGGTCATGATCTCGGGGTCCTGGGATCAAGCCCCGAATTGGGCTCTCTGCTCAGCAGGGAGCCTGTCTCTTCCCCTCTCTCTGCCTGCCTCTCTGTCTACCTGTGATCTCTCTCTCTCTCTCTCTCTCTCTCTCTCTCTCTCCGTCACAGAAATAAATAAAATCTTAAAAAAAAAAAAAGAATTAGAGACAGAGATGCATAAATGCCCGTAGAGCAGGATTTCTCAACCTTGACACTACTCACATCTTGAGTCAGACAATTTTTTGTTGTGTGCAGTGGGGAGGGGGCTGACCTGTGCATTGCAGGAGGGTGATGTCCTGGCCCGACCCACGCGATGCCAGCAGCACCCTCCCCAGCGTGACAACTAAACATCTCTCCAGATAATGCTGAATTTCTGCTGCATGACAAAAATGCCTCCTGGCTGAGCACCAATGAGCTCACGGAAGAAATAGGATTGAATAAGGAATATGGTTTGTGCCGGTACACTGGGGACGGATGTACTGGAAGGAAGAGGAGCAGTAGAAGGAAGGTAAGAGAGAAGAAACTATCAAGTCAGAAGCTGGAAAGTGAAAGCTGGTGGGTGAAAGGGCAGAATCTAAGCAAAGGAGGAGTTCCGGCAAAATGACAGATGGAAGAGAATGGACAAGAAAGCAAGCAAAAAGCAGAAACAAGAGAGAAAGACCCAAAAGGAAAGCAGGGAGGACTGGCCAAGAAGGAAGGACACAGCCTGAGAGGGAATCAACTTCAAAGTGGGTCACTTGGGGGGTTTAATGGCGGGTTACCGACACAAGAGGTCAGGGCCCATTAGTCTTCATCAGAACGTGAAGATGTAAGAGCCAAAGACACGTCAAATCGTGATCCCATAACTTTCCGGCTCATTATAATTACACTACAGATAAATGCTGGAATGGCAAGAAGATTCGCAAGGTCCCAACTCCCTTTCTGATGAATTACCAGGACGCTCATCAGTGATCAAACCAAACAAACAATACTCAAAGATAGACTCAGGTCTAAACACCACTGATCAAGCAGAAAGACGGCAAACAATGGCCCCGAAACCCCCCAAACAAAAAGTGATGCAAGTCAATTAAGTGAACCTAAATCAAGGCAGCTTATTTTATCTGGCATTCCTTTGGGATTCTGCATTGTTAGTAAAGATTAGGACTGAAGAATGCAGACCCACGCTGCTCTTAAACATCCAGAGGAGCCAGCAACCTCGGAGTGTTCGGTGGGGGGACAGAATGGCAGGGGGGCAGAGGAGAGGAGTGGGGCGGGGAGGGGGAGAAGAGGAGGGAGGGGAGAGGTCCCAAACTCCACCACCTTTCCTGAGCAAACCTTGCAACCGCTTACTGTCCTGTATTCTCTCTGGGTCTCAAAGAACGGGATTATGCTGGGCTCCGAAATTTTAGAGACATTTTGCCTAGATGCCTCTTTGTCGTGATTGCAAGAATGCTCCCACCCCCGAGTCCTTTCATAATCTCTGAGTTCCGTAAGAGTTCTAGGTCTGATAAGGAGCTGTCTCGGGGCCAAGGACAGAACTGGAAGGATGGTTTGCAAGAGTGCCAGAGTGCCAAGAATTTGGAAACCTGAGCTCATTCTTCTCATGCCAACATTCCACATAAATTAGCAGACTGTGTGGCTCCACGAGGACAGGCCCAGTGGATGTAGCTCAGCTTTGCTGGGGAGAGAGCTCAGCTCATACTCATAGGTGAGAACTCACGGGGGCCAGCTCATTGGTATAGAGCCGCAGAGGAAGGATCATGCCCGAGCGTGAGCCATGATGGGTTCTCAGGGTTACAGGTTAGGGTGATAGACCTTGGGCTCTCCCTGGTTCTCATATCCCTGGGCAAGGAGTCTGTCTCTTAGGAGGAAACTGCCCAGATGCTCACTTCTCCAAAGGGCAATTTAATGTAAGTGTTGAGAGCATGCGCCCTGGGGCCCCAATTCAAATCCAGCTCTACTCCTAACTCTGTACCTTAGGCAAACTAATGAAACTCTCTACTTCAGTGTCCTCATCTGTAAAACGTAGATAATAATAGAGGCAGCGACAGAGGATTATAATAAGGATTAAATGAGGTAATACTTGTAAAGTACGTTAAAAGTGTCCATATGCACCTGTTGCTATTCTTGGTGCCAAATTCTTGGACAATCACCGTCCATTAGAAGCTTGCAGGCATGTGGCCTTCTTAGTATTATAGCAGGAACAGGTTTCTGTTGTGGCAAGAAATACATCACATCTTCTACAAGAATCTAACAACCTTTAAACTGAACTCCAAGATTTTTCTACATAATATGGGCTGCCCATTTGTTTGATTTCTGTTTATTTGTTTTAAAAGATTTTATTTATTTATTTAATTGACAGAGAGAGAGAGAGAGAGAGAGAGAGAGAGAGAGAGAGAGACAGGGAGAGAGGGAACACAAACAGTGAGAGTGGGCTTCCCACTGAGCAGGGAGCCCAATATGAGGCTCAACGCAGGGCTCAGTGCAGGGCTCGATCCCAGGACCTGGGGATCATGACCCAAGCTGAAGGCAGAAGCCCAATGACTGAACCACCAAGAAGCCCCTCCACGTTTGCTTTAACCATAACTGTCCTACTGAAAGACTGTGACCTCCTTAGGCAGGGGCCCTTCACACTGTCGTAGATTTTCTAGGCCTGACCCAATGAGAAAAAGCTCACAGGAAATTAATACAGTCTCACCAATGCCTAGATTTATAGGGAGCATTCGTGCCACTCTAGAATTGATAACAGCTGGGTCTTAACTAGCCAACTCCTTGAACACTTTTAACCCGTGATTTGGTATGGGGCAATTCAGTGGCTCCATTGGTTCCGCAACTGACTCTTGGTTTAGGCTCAGGTCATGATCTCAGGGTCCTGACCATGAGCCCCACCTCTGGCTCTTGCTCAGGGTGGAGCCTGCTCTCCCTTCTCCCTGCCCCATCTCCAAGCCGTCTCTTTCAAATAAATAAAATCCTAAAAAAAAAAAAAAAAAAAAAAAAAACAACCCCATGATTTGATTTAAAATATATATAAGTCATATGGGCATAGCACTCAAAATCCAGGGATTCTCCAAGTACATACGCTCTCACTTCTAGCAAGTGTTAATGGATTTGACTTCCACAGCGCCCTGGTCAGTCCCTAACGTCCAAGTCGAGAACGACGGTAATCACACCAGTCTCAGTTCTGCTACTTAGTCTCCTACGACAGAATGTCTTGGCCACCCTTTCCACAAAATCTCTCTTATGGAAGCAGATTAGACCTGACAGGGTGGATGGCCGACCATAAGTACAAGAGAATTTTTGAAGAAAAACAAAGCAATATTGGCTATCATTTATGGTCTCTGATGCCACAGACATGTTATATATCGCATTAACTCTTTTCAACAATCCTACAAGTTGGAGACTGTGGTTTCCATATTATTTATGGATAAACTGGGTCCCAAGAAGATTTCACAATTTGGTAAGGGTCACAGAGGTTTTAAGTTGTAAGTTGGATTTCAAACCTAGGTAAATCCAATTTTTAAGTCCAATTTCTTCTCATTTCCCAGTGCTATTTCTATCTATTTTTTAAAGAGAGAGGTAAATATATTTTCCCTTTCATATCCAGAGGGAAAACACATTTTAATTATAGATTATAGTGAGTACTGGGGTTCTGGTAACCCTTTGTTTTACCAGGATATCCCAAAGGATGTCTTGGCTCAGATTAGAAAACTTTTATGGTCAACATTATTTACCTGTCAAATTGGCTTGATACCATATTACTGAGCTCAGTATCTCTTAGTTCTCCATAAATGTTAAATAAGAACTCTTACCCGCATTGAGGTAAGGGATATAAACAGACTTAGCTCTACAAAAATAAAGCTCAGAAGTTTGTGTATCGGTATGTCTAACACTCAAAAGAGTCAACTCATAATCCTGGGATCGTTTTAATGATGCCATTTCCTCCACCAGAAATCATGTAGTGGGGGCCAGTGGTCCTACCTCTAGGGTTGGCCCCTTATCCTTCCTTGCTTATGTTTGTGGGGACCTAAGAGATGGGGTCATCCCAGCTGCATGTCCTACGGTTTCATTTGTCCCAGGAAGAGCTACAAAGTTGAGTGGCATTAGAACACACTTTTCCTAGAAACTCGGATTTGATTCTACATCTCTGACAGGTCAACGAGAATGCCAACTCCCATTGTTTCAATAGTCTCCTTTGGGAGCAACTCCAGACAGAGATTCAGTGTGTGTGTGTGTGTGTGTGTGTGTGTGTGTGAATTTTCAAGAATACAACATCCATATCATGTGCATAATTTTTCTTGATTTTTTTGAGACATTCAACCAAGTACCAGGAAGTTTCTCTCTTTTTATTGTTTGTACATTTTTCTTTTAGCAGCCCATATACACATAGGCTAACTAATCTTTTAAAATTGGTTTTATTTCAAAGTCTGGCAAAAATTGGGATTCTGTCATGGACATAGATGTTTCTTCCTGTCCTGGCAAAAATTCCAGAGACCCAAAGCTTCAACATAGGTTCAGGATTTGTGCAAGTTAAAACAAGGCAGACTAAGTGCAAAGACAGCGTACACACCCCAAAACTAGAACTTTAAAATCATTTTACTGTGTTAACTGTTTGAGTCTTCTTGCCTGGAGCATTGCCTCACAATGGCTTGGAGACTGGCACACTTGGACACTTTTCAAGGTGTAATCCTGCTTGTCTAAGCCAACCTGGCTGTATGGCAATGAAAACTGAAACTTAAAGAAAGGTATCAGGGCAACCTGTTGATTTTAGGGATATTATAGTGTACGGATATCACTCAAATTCAGAAGGAACTCTACCCACACTTGTTGAGTCTTGTTTCTATGAGAAGACCTTTGCGTAACAAATGACTGTTATAGGAGACCAACAGGAAATGTGATTTCTTTGAGCAATTTATAGGCTTTTCCTTTCTAGCTACCTTGATTTTTTAACGGATCATGCAATTATCTTGAAATGATGCCTGAGAATCTGATTTGTGATATGCTTTAAACAGAGCATAAGATTTTCTATATAATGATCATGCTAACTAACTTCATTTCAGCTTCATTTTATTATTTATCCTGACTTTCCTTTGCCTGAATTGCTTTATCTAATCTTGCTCTATTCTATATAGAATGTACACTATACATAATGTATATAATGTACAGAAATAGACACACTGTAAAATAGTATGTCTTTGATGCCACAAATCCTTTTTTATGAAGAGGAAAAATTTGAACAAACAAATGAAGTGAATTGTGTCCTCAACTGGTGGTGGTCTGTCTCTTATACTAATTGATCTTTTTTTTTTAATATTTTTTTTCTAATACTATGTTGAGTCTGTCCAAATAAGTTATTGGAGTCCCTTAAAAATAAGTGGAAGAGGCCACTGGTCTCATTCTGAAGGGTATTCTCTACCCTCTGGCCTAGTCTTTTCTTTTTTTCCTTTCGCTTTGCTTCTGTATGCTAGCTTCTAGATTCTCGGGTCAGCCAATCTCCCTCCGCACTGCCCCCACACTCAATATCCGGTCCACCAGGGAGTCTAACTTAAAGCTGAGTGTGCACATTAATGCCCTAGGCACAGCTCCATGTCCCGAGGAAATGGTAAATTGTGTAACAATCTACTCTCTGGTTTGTTTCAGGGAAGCTGACAGGTCTATATGGAAAACATCACAGAGAGTGGTATGCTGAAAAGAAATAATCGTACAGAGCCTCCCCGAGGAGCATTTAGGTCCATATCATTAATCTTTGCCGCACTCCTATGAAAGGGGCAGTAGGGGAGGCCTCTCATCCACTGGTTTATAAATGAGGGAATGGGGCAGATCGGTGGGGGCAAGCCGGGGAATGGGGGGCGCGTGCTCAGTGGGGGAGACAGAGAGGGTGCCAGGAAAGAAAACCCATGACCCTGGAGGTCCTTAGCACACTCAGCCTCCTTGTGACATCTCCCATACAGGCTGTAGCCTGAGCAAATGCAGGTTTTGTCTTTTGCAGGAGTGTTTAACTGTTCCGGGCACTGGTATCCATACAGGGCCATCACAGATCCTTCTGCTTGGTTGTGTTCTCCAGCCCAGCCCCCACCCCAAGCCTGATGCTAAATGTCGTGCTGTCAGCAGCTGCCCAGGAGTTGAAATTCCAGGCCTCGAGGCAAAGGTTTTCTCCAAGTCTCTGCTCCAGCTCACCTCTTCCAGAAATGCTGACTGCCCACTCTCGGGATTTCCTCTCCAGACAAACCTGGGCTGTTTGTGCGGCCCCAGAACTTCTCTGATCAGAGCCTCTCTGTCATGGGTGCTCAGTGTACTGGGCTGAAAACAAGGTGGCGGCAAAGTTGGCTTCGTCCCCAATCTTCTGCTACACAGCTGTGCATAACGGGCACGGTTTTCCTTTTACCATTTTGTAGCCTGAATTTTCTCTGCCAAGCTGCGTGTCTCCATATGTGGCTTATTAACTATTTAATGAAAGTGATACTAATCTCCCTCACCATTCTATTACTTGTAGAACATCCACAGTACAACAGTAGAAAAACAAGTAAAGATGAGAAAAAGGATAACAAGATACCAAAATAGAGTAGTTGGTAATAAAATAAAAACAGAACCTCTTACAGGATCTTCCCTGCAAGATGGAGACTAAACAGGTTTGTGGCCCAATCTAAAGCCATAGATGTTAAGTTCCAGGATGCCTTTATTTTTCACTGTGCTTAGGTATCTCTTTAGAAGCCCAGACAACGATTGTGAAATAAACTTGTATTTATCTAGGAAGCAGAAAGCTAGAAAGTTAAAACTGAAAATTCTGTGCAATAATTACACTAAAAATAATTATGATGTCTACTGAGCACTCAATACATGGAGGGCACTGTGAAAAATACCTTATATGCACTACCTCATTCCGTACTCCTCTAAACATTTATGAGGGAGGTATCTCCATTTTGCAGATGAGAAAAATAAGTTCCAGAACGGTTAAGCAGCTTGCCCAAAGTCACAAAGCTAGTAAGCCACACAGCCTGGATTTGAATCCGGACTTTTTTTTCCCTGACCCCATGATCCTCATTCTCAGGTGTTGCAAGCTTCTGAAGTGTCTTCTGAATTACCATGTGAAAAATTTGTGTTTTTTAAAAAATAATTTAAAAATAAAATTTTATCTTTTTAGAAGATTTTATTTATTTGAAAGAGAGAGAATGAAAGAGATAGCATGAGGGGGGTAAGGCTCAGAGGGAGAAGCAGACTCCCTCAAGCGGGAGCCCCATTGGGGACTGGATCCTGGGACTCCAGGATCATGACCCGAGGTCAAGGCAGTCGCTTAACCAACTGAGCCACCCAGGCGCCCCTGTAGCACCATATTTTAATATGGAGTCTGTGTAAGATTTGTAGGGAAAAAAACCTCACCTTACTGAACTAAGAAATGGGATTCCTAGTTTTAAGGGATAGTGTATCAAAATCATGAATGTGAAAAACCTCTGGAAAATATAAAAGCATTCTACAGAGGCACGAGGCTGCCACTGCTCTTATGCACGATAAATTCTCTGTTGACCAGAATGTTCTGAACCCAAGCCCCTGCTTACACCGGTAACTTGTGAACAAGCTACCTTTCGCCCCGCTCTGGCCGCGTGTTCTAGAGATTTGGCTTTTCACGAGGTCTTCCTTACCGGGCACAGAAACTCCTGATGTGTAAGAAAGCGTTAAGATGCAGAGGTATATCGGATTACAGTGTGGTCATCACCAAATAGGCCGATTTCCCGCCCCCGCCCGGGGGTGGGGGGTGGGGTGTGGGGTGGGGTTCGGGCTCCCGGTGAACGCGCCGGCTATTAACTAGCATTGGGCAGGACGGGTGATGAAGGGCCCGTCGGCATCTCTACCTGATATTCGAGGAGTTTCCAGCGCTCACCTGCGGCGGCTCACGTGGTGTGGAAACCTCCTGAAAGCCGCTGGGGCCAAGAGCATATAAGGCACCGCCCACCCCCCCCCACCCCCATGGCGGGTGGTGGGAAAAGGAAAGAAAGCGTCTTGTTCACTTGTTCGCTTCTCCAGTTAGGAAGGATATAGAGGCTTTCTGAACAAATGAAACGACCAGAGAGCTTTCTTCAAGATTTTAAGGTAGCCAGGCTGCTACGCCCTGTAAGCTGTGCGGTCCCAGCTGTGGTTGGTTGGGCAGCCAGGGAGAGAGCCGACTCCTTCCTCCTGAATGCCGCCGAGAGGAGCCCGGGGTGGCGGGAGAGGAGCCTGGGGTGGCGGTAGAGCAGGGCGTAGGCGCTGGAGGGCGAAAGGCGACCAAAGGCTTGCCCTGGTCTTCCAAAGGGACCTGACGCCAGGAGGAAGCTTATTAACTCTTGGGCTCCCCCCCCTTTCCCCGGAGTGCAAGCGGGCTCCTCCTCCTCTGGGTCGAACTAGCCTGGGTCAGGATGCACGCAGCCCCTGGCTCTGTGCGCCCGCCGGTCCCTCCCAGCCCAGGAAGAGGCGAGAAGGGAGGGCACTGCCCGAAGCCAAGCCCGGCGAGTTCGTGGATCCCGAGTGAACATCCAGAGCGAGACGGCTGAGACCCCCCGACTGCCGCGCGGGCACAGCACCGCAGGCGACGCGTCTCCCCGCCCCTCCGCATCCGCAAGCACACCCTCCCCCGACTCCTCGCGGGACCCCCAGCCCCCGTGCCTCGCGCAGGTGGCGCTGACGCCCCTGCCTTCCGGCGCCCCCTGCCGGGGAGAGGGAAGGCGGCGGCCGCGGTAGGAGCCGAGCACAGGCGGGAGAGAGCTCCAGCGCCGGGAAGAAGCTGCTTCCCTGATGGTGCCGCCGCCTCCGAGTCGGGGAGGAGCGGCGAGGGGGCAGCTGGGCAGGAGCCTGGGTCCGCTGCTGCTGCTCCTGGCGCTGGGACACACGTGGAGCTACCGAGACGAGCTCGAGGACGGCGACAGGTAAGCGCTGCCAGCCCTGACTGGGTGCGCGCCTGGCTCGTGGGGTGGGAGCGGTACCCCGGGCTCTGCAGGCGCCCGCACGTCCCCGATTGCCCTGGCTCCGCTGGCATGGGATGGGTGCTCAACTACCCTGAGCGGCCCACGCCCTACCCGGGCTCCCCCGTCAGTGGGTCGGGCCTCCCCAGTACGGCTACCCCGGGGCTCGGTCCGCGCCCGTGGACCCCCGCCCGGCCCAGTCCCGGAGTCCGCTCTGCGTCCGGGGACCTGCGCCTGCTGGGCGCGCCGGGACGCAGCTCCCTGCCACGCTCGCGCGCTCTGCTCTACGCTCTCCCGCGGACAGCCCGCGAAGCAGTTGCTCCAACTACTTTCCTAGAGAGATCTGCTCAGAAAACAAGATCGCCACGACGAAATACCCGTGTCTGAAGCCTTCGGGTGAGCTCACCACGTGTTTCAGGTAAGTCTTGGGTGGGGGCTCTGCCGAGTCCGCCACGCACCCGGGAGCGCGGCTCCGCAGAGGAGGGGTTTGGAGACGCCCTTGGTGACTGGGGGCAACGGTTGCGCCAGGATGTGCTTGGGAAGCTCTTTGGTGCAAACATTTTGGTGTGGTTTTCGGGGCAGAGCAATGACGGGCAACCAAGTGTGCACCTGAAGTTTGCACCCTGGGACCCAGAGGTGTTTGCCGTTTCCTGGAATACATTGCGTGATGGAGAGTAGGAGGATGAAAGTTTATAAGGAAAGCGGGTTGGATCGTGGGTGTAAACTGTGCTCCATAGCAAAGGCGGATGACTGCTTTTGCGTTTTTGAAAAACAAAGTTGACAAGTAAACACTTGGTCCTTGACTGTCTTTTGACCTTCTGCCCGGGCAGAGTGTAACACACTGGGGCCTCTGGGGGCAAAAGGATGGAAGTAGTTTGCGGTCGTAGTCCGGGGGGGGGGGGGGTCGGAAGAACGTCAAGCTTGTTGAGCCAGAGGAGAGTACTTCCTGAAAGTGCGGGCCACTGATCACCTGGGCGCTTGTTAAAATTACCCCTGGCTGGCGGTAAGGAATCCATATACAGATTGGAAAATGTTTCCCAAGTGGCTCTCATTCGCAACAAAAAATTACCGTTGCCTGCTTGCAGCCTTTTGGAGGTGAGGGTTGATTTGTTTTCACCATTGAGTTCTTGACTTCTGGTCTAGTGCTTTGAGTGGATGGGAGGCATAAACCCATAAACACGAATTGCTTTTTAAAGGTACTGTGCAAGATACTGGGGATCCCAAACTCCCACAGGACTGTGCCTACAAGTCCTGTGCTCTGGGGCACCAGGGTAAATATTGGGTGGTACAAGGAAACACCGCAATCCCCGCAAGTGAATTTGGGAAAAAAGCTTTACTCTTCATAATGTTGGAATAGACGAATCAGTCACCATGCTTTTGGAGCCGCAGAAATGTTTGTTCCCATGCTCAGAGGTTCAGACATAAGTGGCTCCAGGGCTGGTGAGTTTGAAAACCAGTAATTGGTTACTTTGCACGCTGTGTTTTAAAAATTGTTGTCGGCGGGACGCCTGGGTGGCTGAGTTGGTTAAGCCACTGCCTTCGGCTCAGGTCATGATCCTGGAGACCCGGGATCGAGTCCCACATTGGGCTCCCTGCTCGCCGGGAGGCCTGCTTCTCCCTCTCTCACTCCCCCTGCTTGTGTTCCCTCTCTGGCTGTGTTTCTTTCTGTCAAATAAATAAAATCTTTAAAAAAAAAAATTGTTGTCGGCTGTGGAATGACCACCATCCTTTAAGTGAGGCAATACTCCTTGGGCTTGGGAAGGGTTGTCGTCCCCAGGACATGGGTGGTCAGCACTGATGAAATGTGCTGGGGTGGGCCAGGGGGAGTATGTTCAGTTTGCAGGTAAAGGCTTGAAGAAGTGAACTGGGTAAGCAAGGTCATCCAGCTGGTGGGATGACCCGAAGTTGCTGGCTACAGGATTGCTTGCCTGGTGCTAGCACGTGTGTTGTCCACGTGACCACCGTATTAGGACATGTTGTTTTCCTATCATCCTAGCACAAAGCCTCAAACTTAGCAGGGAAAGTGTCCCTGAGATGGTTTACTCATTTGTACAGTCCCTAAAGTTCAGACTGCACATAAATCAGTTGCACTTGGAGAATGCGTGTTTTCAGAAATGACTGGTGCCTGATTAGTGTTCTCGGTTGATTGTTAATTCTGTTACTCTTCCCTGGCGTCTTAAAAACTTTTTACACTAAGACGTATCGGTATCTTGATAAGCATTCTCATTAACAGCTATCCAAAAGAACAGCTTATGAGAACTAACAAAAAGGCTATTTTACATCACAGAACTGTAAGGACCTTTGGGGAGTGAGTGGAATGGAGAGGGGTTTTCAACTGGGGAAAATGTGTAATGGTCCCTGTGAATATTAGGTTTTTTGGTTTTGTTACTTTATGGATATCCAGAGTTCTGTGTATATTTCACTGGTTTTATACTATTCCCGTAACTCAGTAACTGTAACGACAAAGCTGGTTGGCAGTTACTGCCCCTGTTTTTGAACCCCTAAGAATGGAGGGACTTGCGCTTGGTTTCTGAATCCATTGTCCCGGATCCCATAAGGCCTTGCTGCTCCAAGTGGGATCTGGAAACCAGTAGCATCCTCTAGGGGCTTGTCAGTCTCCCGGTCCGTCTCCAGCCTCGCGAATCAGCCTGTGTGTTAATGCAACATGCATTAAAGGCTAAGCACTTACACAGACAACACTCTCCTGGATCTGGTCACTGTGCAAACCCATTTAAATCCTTCAAGGGGCCTGGAGGCTTCTGCAGGTGCATGGGTGGTTATTCCTACCGCCTCAACCAAAAACAGAAGCAACCTTCCAGGAGACCAGACCCCTCAGCTCTTGGATGACCCTTAATTGAGCTTAAGTACGGTAGCCAAGCGGCTGCTTAGGGATTGCTGACAGATGGCCCGATTTTACCACTGGTCCTTGGAACTGTTTTTAGTACAAGTGAGAACTACAGAAGTCCTTCTGACCTTGTTAAATGATTTTATAGGACTTAAAAAAAAATGGAGGATGCGTTTATTCTTACCATGTTCATGGTAGTATTGATCTGATCTGTTATTCCTAAAAATATATGGAAACCTAAACGATACAGAGAAGGAAAGCTGGGTTCGAAATCTTTGTTCTGGACCCCTCCCCCCGCCACCACCATGGCCTTTGTACATTTGTTTCCCGTGGATTTGCCCAAGCACCTTTCCAGGTTTGCCTTCTGTATGTGAAATGACGGCCTAAGGACTTTGTACTCAGCACTGTTCCATGCACTTCACAAGCATTATCTCTAATCCTCAAAGCCATTCGTGTTGTATTTCAGTTTTATAGGGGAAGATCTAAAACTCCAGGATTAAAGTTGGTCAGGGTCACAAAGTTAATACACATGGGAGCCAAGATTCAAGCTCAGGTTTATCTGACCTCAAAGTCTGGGCCTGGGCCCTTTCATCATCCCGGAGGTGCCTACAGAGATAGCAGAACTTTTAGGATCCTGAGGTTTGAGGAAAAGGAAATTCAGATGGCTGTAAATTCAGGACAGTTTGATAGAAAACTCCAACACTCTCCAGGACCAGTGGTTTTTCAGTGACCACTCCCTGGAGATCTGTCCTAAATAATTGACTTCATATATTCTCCTGTTCTGTACAACACTGGTACATGTGTGTATAGCTTTCCTTCCTTGAAGGATTTTTTTTTCCACCAAAGATTTTATCTGATAGAAACACAGCTAGAGAGGGAACACAAGCAGGGGGAGTGAGAGAGGGAGAAGCAGGCTTCCCGCAGAGCAGGGAGCCCGACTCGGGGCTCGGTCCTGGGACTCCGGGATCATGACCTGAGCCAAAGGCAGGCGCTTAACAATTGAACCACCCAGGAGGCCAGTGCTTGAAGGATTTTTTTAATCAGCCTGTCTTTAGAGACTCTCTACCCTGATGTGCATTGGGCCATGTGCCCAAAGTTTAACACACACTTGAGTGAATGCCAGTGACAGTTTCCCAAACTTAGAGGATGTACTGCCCAGCATTATATCTGATGCGGGATGTAGTCCTTTATTAGTAGTTAAGATTTCAGTGGGGTGTGACTTATCTAAGACTATATTATAGCGAAACTAAGCATATGAATTTATCAGGGTGTTACCCTCTTGTGGTTGTTAGCCTTCCTCCCCCCACCTAGGACCATGTAGTTTTGAACAAGAGATTCATGTGTACCTTTCATTTATTGGGTCTATCAGTAAAATGACTGGTTGAAGGGTTTTTAAAAATGAAAGAATACATGGTGTAGGGAATATCCAGAAAATCAATTTTTAAAAAAATTTGATAGAGACAGGGAGAGGGAACACAAATGGGCAGAAAGAGAGGGAAAAGCAGGCTTCCTGCTGAGCAGGGATCCTAATGCAGGGCTCAGTCCCAGGACCCTGGGATCATGACCTGAGCTGAAGGCAGATGCTTAACGACCTAGCCATCCAGACACCCCAGAAAATCCAATTTTTGCGTGAAGTAGCTAATAAACATCCTAACTTTTCTGACCCAGTAAGGATTTATTGAGCATCTGTTATGAGCCTAAAATAGCCTTACAGAATGTGCATAGAAGAACAAGTTACTATCTCTGGTCTCTCTATAGGCCTGATTTTTAGACTAAGGTCTTTGAAACTAACCAGTACGCAGTGCTAGGTGGTGCCGTTCAAAGTCGTGTGGTTCATACCGAACCATCAATGATGGAGAGATTAGAAGCGGCTAGGGATGGCTTTCTGCATGAGAGAAAATGCGTTCTTTAACAGCGTGCTCCCCTCAGCAGTACTTGTCCCTCCGGATCTCATTATGCCCAGCTTCTAGGGATCCTGTTCCCACAGGAGATAATGATCTAGGGATGCAGAAACTCCCACTTTTCCATAATATAAGTGTTGCCAAATCCTGTTAAAATGTGGGAGTTAACGTGGTATTTCTGCAAATGGGTCTACGTGGGATTTGGAGAACAAGAGTCACTTAGAGCAGCCCTACCAGCTTGAGAGCCCTGGACTCGAGCCCAGGCCGCCCTAGAGGGAAGATCGGAGAGATCGGAGGTCATGCTATCTCCTAGGTCACAGAATTTCTCCGGAGCGCTGGGAGGTGAAAACCTGCGCGGTAATAGGAGCTGTGCTGGCGGAAGCCTGGTTTGACTAAATTGCTTTGTGACTTAGAACTGTTTCTTAATCTTCCTTAGTGGTCTTCTCTCTAAAACAAAGATCCTATTAGTATTGGAGTTACAGGGTTCTAGGGAAGGACTAAATGAGCTGACATACATAGAAATTGCTGGACGAACATTACCCCTCACGATCACTGTCTTATCCCCCCAAGTCTGGCATGTTGAGTGCACATGGTAGGTGCTCGCTGAGCACTCACTGGACAGTGGTAGACATTTTTGAAAAAGCAAACTCACCCCACATCTAGAAACAGGGTGTCTCTGCACCACTGTACACACCAGTTTTTAGATACCTTTTTGAATGTAGGAAAGCCCCAGAAATTCAGTGCCTCTGTCACACACACACACACACACACACACACACACACACACACTCTCACACTCTTCCACAAAGCGTATCTTTGTTTCTTGCTTCCTGACCACATCAGACGCCCTGCTCGTGTGACCACAGAGCAGGCAGAAGGCAGAGTTCTCCCACTTTAAGGGCTCTTAGAGGCTTGCCCCTTGCCTGGAGTCATGAAGGCATTCTGGGCAGAGACCACTAGGAAGCGGACCCTCTGGTCCTCAGCCCACTTGTCTCCCTTCTGCCCCCACGGCTGACAAAGCTCAGGACGGGAGGGGGGGTGGTGGTGTGCTGTGGGTAATCGTTGGCCGGGGGTGCGCTGCCCCCTTTTGGAAAGTGTTTCTTCAGGGCTGTCCATTTCCTAAGGCAGAGGAGCTGATAAGAAAAGAGCTAGGAGGCAGGGTGGGGGGGTGGGGGGGTGGTTTATGTAGAACTATCTGAATCACAGGCACTTTGCCACCAGCCTCTGTTTCCCAGGGTTAGACTCTCTCTGTTTCCCAGGGTCAGCCTGCTGGGGGCGTGGAGCACGTGTGCTCTGGTCCATGACCATACTCTCTGAGGCTAGCCTCAGGCCTGGACAGGGTTCCATACGTTGTCAAATGACAAGTGACTATTAGAATGAAGGCAACTTTCAATCTACTAGGCTTTCTAGAACTGTGGTTGCTTCCCTGCCCAAGTATTCCTGCTTTTCTAGCCGAGAGAGAGGGTCTTTGGAAAACCCCATGCCCTGCGCTGCAGTGAGGCCCTGTCGTTGTCTTCCTCAGGGCTTGGCTTGGCCTGCTGCTGTGTTACAGGTGCGGATTCGGGCGGCCCCAGCTAAGGCCTTGACCTTGCTCCTTTATGGACCACCCGATGAGGACTGAGGACGCAGGTGTTCCTGCCTGTGTTAATTGCCCTATGGACCCTGGCTTTGAAGTGGGGGGTTGCAATTTTAAAGGGATCCGACTCCCTCTCCCGGTTTTCTTCTTCAGGCGAAGCACAGGTGTTGAAGGAGGGCGGGGTTCCTTATCACTTTTCATTCATTCTTGGGAAACAACACAAAGTGATAGGAAACAACTGAATTCACCACGAAAGGTTGTGCTTTCACCAGAATGCCCTTTGAGATGGGTCCAGTGGCTTCACTCATTGTCCCTGAAGTCCCTGATGCCTGACGTTCCGACACTAAGTTCATCTTTTCTAAGTGGAGCTGCGTGGGTGCACCGGAAAAAGCAGATGCGCTCTTTTATTCTAGAATACCCGGTCTTCTCCAGAGAAAGTTTGCATTTCAATCAGTGGTTCACGTGTCAGTGGGTTCAGCTTCTTCAAACCTACTACCCCTGCGGAGCAGGACCCTCCCTGCTTTTGTGAGTGATCGGGTCTGCCAGCATCCAGAGAACAAAGGTCTCCACTCCCTCTGTTTATTGCTTTTCTCTGGCGATGAAAACATCAACTATACCATCAGCTTCTCTGGCTAGGTTCTTTTCCATGAAGCCATTTACGGGTTTTAAAGTTTACCATCCACTTTGGTTCACTTATTCAGCAAATACTTGTGCATTACTATGTGCTGAGCACAGTTCTGGGAACTTAGAGTATGTCTGTGTGAAAGGCAGAAAAACTCCAACCCCTGCCCTCCTAGAGCTTACAGATCTTAACTCAGTTTATCTTTCAGTAAGGGAATTTTGGGTCAAAGCTGTTTTTTGGCATATTTTTAAGAGTTCTTTTGGCACACATCTGATTAAAGTCCCATTTTAGGGGGCTTAGAGCTTGGAATTTCCTATGGACAAGCTTTTTTCAGCAAAAGAAACCCACCAAGCAGGGACACAGGAGCCCAGGGCGAGGGGTAATCAAAATTTGGTTCTACAGAGGTGTTAGCGAGCAGTGAGCGTGTGCCCCAAGTCCTCCAATCTCCTAGTCTATTATAGATCATTGTAGTTGTATCTGAACCCTCTGGATGGTTTCCATCCTGAGATGGGGGGCGGTGTAACGGGAGGGTCATGGTATGAGGTCTACAGATTTTATCCTTTTGGAGTCAAGCAGCGCATCTTTGCAGCTTCCTGTCCAAAGCACGTGTGCGAGCTTGGATGCGTGAATATACTGCTTTGTTCAGTGCAGCAGAACACGAGCTAGATCACCTGTTCATACCCTTTAGGATTTCACAAATATGGCCCACCTCTGTGTTCAGTCTTTATCTCCATTCTCAGTCTGCCTTTCCTGGCTATGCCTGGATGTTCTGTGTCTGCCCCGCTGGGGTGAAGCTTTCGGCCTCGAACCTCCACCCTCTGGGGACGGCCAGAGCAGCCATCCGCCCAGCAGCTGCCGGTAGAGAATGAGTGGGAGACCAGGAGGGCCCTCTGCACTAGGCTCTGCCTCTGGGAGTTTGATACAAGGCAGGAATTGGCGAAGGAGAGCCTGTGGCATGTTTTTATACAACTCCTGATCTCAGGATGCTTTTCGTATCTTTAAAGGGTTGTTTAAAAAAAAAAAAACCAAACACACAAAAAACAAAAACTGCAAAAGAGACCTCATTTAACCTCTGAAACCTTAGATCTTTGCCATCTGGCCGTTTATAGAAAGTTTACCAACTTCTAGAGAACGATCTTCCTGCCCCCTCCCTCCCCCTGCAAGTAGGCTCCATGCCCAGCGTGGGGCTAGAACTCACAACCCTGAGATCAAGACCTGAGCTGAGATCAAGTCAGACATTTAACCAACTGAGCCACTGTCTAGGGGGCCATCTTAACGCAAAGACCAGAAGTGGGGGTTCTCCATGTGTAACCTTGTCCACAGATCTAAGTTCTCAGGCAGGGAACTTGGTGGGGGGGTTGGGGGAGGTTGGGGGGGGGCCGAGGAGTATTTACCTTTATCCTTAGGTCCTTGCTTTCGCGTTGCCTTATTGTGTTTGGATCTCCTGGCCTGAGCCTCTTTGTGACTTGGTTTCCTCATCTCAGGGGATCTGTTACTGAGCTGGAATTCCAACCCCCCCACCCCAGTCATCATCCCCAGATGGCACTATAAATAAAAGTAACTTGTCAGTGTTCTGAAGATGACTATTTGCAAACAGTTGAGTACTGACTTCTGCTTTTCTTCCTGTTCCCAAGACCAGGCTTCTCCCATGTGTGGGTTAAGTACTCTGTGGATTGCCTTGGCTGATCTTCCCCTCCCCCCCACCCCTAATTCCATACTTTCTTAATTCCTGACTTGCATATTGACCATCCTGCGCTTTACTGACTCAGAGCTGCCTTTCTATGAATTTGTTTTGAATTTCTACAGTGGAAAGCTTCACATTCAAAAATCAAATGAGGGTTGCCTGTTTGAGGAACACGCATCAAAGTCCCTTTCAATCAGAATTGCAACATTACGTTCTTCCACTTAGGGCTGAAAAGTATTCTGCCATTTCTCAGTACCACTAAGCAATGTCCACAGTTAATTAAACCTTTGAAAGTAAACTCTATATTGCCCTTTAACAGTGTCAACTCTTTTGTTCCATAAAGCTCATAAAGACTCTTAGTGGTGCTTTCTGACACTGATCATGGGAGGGGGGCAGGGGGACATGGTAAAGGAAATCACAAGAGATATTTTGAGGGGACAAAAGCAAAATCTAATGGCATTTTAGAGGAAAGGAAGAAAATGTTGGAACACACCACCTGACCTATTAGGAGAAATGCTATGGGGCATGGTAAAGAGGAGAAAGGTATAAAAACTTGATAAGGAACAGAGCCTATCCTATGGAGATGAAGTTGGGTGGAGGAAAAGTTCATATTAAACTCACGTGGGAGCTTCTGACGTTGGTAACTGATATTTTCCCACAGATTGAACCAAATGGAAATTAAAAGGCTGTCTAAGCTTAGAGAGGTTGACGGCTCTACAGATGCAATTTTTGTGACCTCTCCCGTGTGCCCAGCCCTACTGCCTTGGAGGTCAGGCTGTCTAAGCCTATGCAGAGAGGGCGTCATGGTTTCCTTCCAGCTCTTCTCTTGCTTTGCTTTCACTTGGCATTGCTCTTGGCGATTGTGTACACGTTTCGTTTTGGAATTTTTCTATAGTGAAGTTGCTCATGACTTTTATGGTGGAAAAATTCCATGGTGGAGCACAGATTGCCTTCCTAGGAGTCCACCAAGACCACAGAAGACTATTCCTTGGAAGCAAGGTTGTCCAAAAAAATGTAGTTTTGGCAGTCCCTGAAAGGTTAGAAGAACCTAGAACGCAACATGAGTGAGATTTTTATCTCTGAGAAAACTTGAAAGATTTTTTTCTCTTTTTGCAAATTCTGTGAAAATTGAATTTAATACTGATTTACATCGGTTTGCTAGAGATCACTCATGCCCATTCTGGCCTAGCTGGACATAGGGAAAGAAGTTTTATGCCAGAACCCAGAACTTGTGTGGAGGTCACCCAACCAGGCACCAGTTTCTTTCTGGAGCCCAGCAGAAAGACAGAGGAAGGGGAGAAAGTTTGAATACCAAAAACTGAGATGACAACGGAAAGGGGGGTGGCTACTTTCTTTGGGGATGATGAGTCCTGCAAGTTCTCAGTCAAGGTCGCAGCAGGTGGGTGGCAGAGCCAGGGTTCAAAAGCAGACAGGGGCGTCTGGGTGGCTCATTTGGTTAAGTGTCCAACTCTTGGTTTCAGGTTTAAGTCGTGATCTCAGGGACATGGGATTGAGCCCCAAGTTGGGCTCCGTGCTCAGCTCGGAGTCTGCTTGGGATTCTCTCTCCTCTCCTCGCCAACCCCTGGCACTCTCATTCTCTCTCTCAAAGAAATCTTTAAAAGACCCACAGACCAAGCCTTCTGTTTTGGCTTGCTAGGACTGCCTAAACAACATAGTCTCGGGGGGCTTGAACTATTTTCTCACAGTTCCTAGAGGCCAGAAGTCTGAGTGAAGGTGTTGGGAGGGTTGACACCTTCCAAGGGGTCTCTTGGGCTCGCAGACTGCTGTCCCCTCCCTGGGTCGTTCCTGGGTCTTCCCTCTGTACTTCTCTGTGTCTGATCTTCTCTTGAAAGGGCAGCACTCTTGATTGTATTCGGGCCCATTCTCCTCTCATCTTAACTCCATGACCTCTTCAAGGTTCCTGTCTCTACATACAGTCACATTCTGAGGTAGTGGGGTTAGGCCTTCAACTTCGGAGGTCACCGTTCAGTCCACATCCTCCCCTTCCCAATAAAACCCAGGATACCCTGGGCCACGTAAATGGGGTGTCTTGTAGACACTCCTTTCCGTGAGTATCCCTGTCCACCTGGGTGGTCCTGAGGGGGCCAATGGAACTAAAGTGGCTTTAGCAATGCCGCTGAGGAAGGGAGAAGGTTAAACCACCTACAGTGGCGTGAACCGTAATGTAGTTGTGATGGTCACGTCTTGGAACCTCTCCAGGGTGGGCGACAGAGGCCATCATCTCTTCTAGCCCTTCCCTTGAGACCTCCGTTAGGAATACAGACGCTGAAGCCCCCACTCCAGGTCTTCGGAAGCAGAATCTGTTTTTGAACACAGTCCTTTCATATCTCTTGTGCACACTGAATCAAGAAGCCGGGTCTTGCTAACCAATGCGTCGTCCCAGCGTTCGCTGGCCCTCCCGGGGCTCCTTTTGTGGGCTCTGTGCAGCTCGGACGGCACACCGGAATGACCTAGTGAGTTTCTTATAATTTTTAAATCCAACTTAGTGCCTGTATTAGTTTCAGGGGCAGAATTTAGTGATTCATCAGTTGTGTGTAGTAGCACCCAGTACCCATGCCATCATGTGCCCTCCTTAATGCCCGTCACCCACTTACCCCATCCCCCAGCACAACTCCCCTCCAGCAACCCTGTTTCCTAGAGTTAAGAGTGTCTCGTGGTTTGCCTCCCTCTGTTTTCATCTTTTTCTTTCCCTTCCTGTGTTCATCTGTTTTGTTTCTTGAATTCCACATATGAGTGAAATCCTCTAATACTGGTTTTTCTGACTTATTTTGCTTAGTGTGATGCCCTCCAGTTCCATCCACATGGTGGCAGATGGCAAGATTTCATTCTTTTTGACGGCTGAGTAACATTCTATTGTAGGTAGATACGTCTTTATCTCTTCTGTGGATGGACATTCAGGCTCTTTCTGTAGTTTGGCTATTGAGGACATTGCTGTAAACATTGGGGTGCACGTGCCCCTTTAGGGAGTGTTTAAAAAGAAAACAACCTGGTGTCCCCTTCGCACACTGGACCAGTTACATCAGAAACTCTGGAGGTGGGCACCCAGTAACAGGCATCTTCAAAGCCCCACGCACGATTCCAAATTGCTGCCGAGGCTGAAAACCTGGGAGCAGAGGGCCAGGGCCTTGAGCAGCCTGGCTGTTTGCCTAGGGGACAAATGGTTGGCTTACTTCTGTGGTCGCTAAGCCTGGGTCCTCACGCCCCTCAACAGGGAAACTTCTAGCCAAAGTTTGTGTCCACGAACCATCCATCAGCCTGGGGTCCCTTGTCGGTTAGGTCTTAGTCTCTCTTTGACACCTCCTTTCTGCTCCGTGTGGGGTGGCTCGAGGGCAGTCGGGAGTGATGGGGTGGTTGGAAGTGGGTCAGCACGGGTACACTGGTCCTCACTTGTTCTGCATTTCCCAAGCTGAGCAGTTTGAGGTCCCACATGCAAATTCCATCCCTTTTCATTTCCAAAATCCGAGGCTCTCAGCTTGGTGTCTGGAGCTACTTAGTGACCTTTAGTGCATTTTTTTCCCCCAAACTATTTTGCTTTGTTGCTGCACCGCATGAACCTTCTCACAAGATATAAACATGGCCCAGCGTATTATCAATAAAAGCTTTTCAGTGTCAAGCTGTGTTTTTCTTTCCTCGCAAGCATCAAACGCAAGCAGTTTTTTTTCCCCCCACATAGTGTGATGGGCGATGTGTGTGCTGTGTCAGAGAGTGTCGTCCCTTTCCAGTTTTCGTTCTCTACGCTTCTCTCCTCTGATAACTAGAAGAACGTCTCGATCCCTAGCGAGCACGGAGCTGTATAGGTTTGTAATGAACACAAGCTGATGCTCTAGTGTGCCCCTGTGGTAATACCCTGAGCCGTGTTTTTACCATCAGGCCTTAAACCAGGCAATCCCTGAATGTGTCTGTCTGGAATGCACAGGTATATATGTGGGCTGATTGTCCAAGGTAACGGCAATTATGTTGATTACATCATAGAACTAAAAATCATAAACTGAGCGACGAAGGCAGTTGCATTTTGTGGATGGATGTGCTCCTGAGGCTCTTTAAGGAGGGATTTCTTTGAATTGGAGGCTGATAAGACGAAGTGGTTCCTAAGTGACCTCTGCATTTGAAATAACGCTTTCAGAGTTTGACAACATGTGTGGCGTCTTGTTTGGGAGGATGTAACAGGAATGGATACTTACAATCTCAAGGGAAGGCACGGAAGGATCCGAACGAGAGGCTCGGCACTTCTGCCACTGCATCATCTTCAAGTCTTTCCTAGAGGCCCCCCTAGTGTTTGGGAGCCACAGCTTCAGGTTGCAGCCCAGATGAAAATTATTTGTGGAGGGTGCATTGAGGCCGGTAACAAAGGCTGCTCAGGGCTGGTGATGCTTAGCCCGGGGGGCTCTGGCTGCCCGGCTGCCACCTGCTGTCCTGGGGCAGGGGAGGCCATCTTCGCACACCTGGAGCCACTTCTGGGTCGTGGGAGCAGGCAGGGGGACACGTGTGCATCTCTCGTTTAAACCCCCCCTCCCCCCAACCCTGTAGCTCTTAGCCATCGAACTCTTTGCAAGCGGCCTCACCAAGTCCTACCTCTTCAGTAAATGCTTTCTTGGTTGTTTATAAAAACCTCATTTCCCCTCTTAGGGGAATCCTTGTAGGGTATCTGCTTACCCCTCCGCTTGCATACCGCTCGACTGTTGCATTGTCCTCCCACACTTGGTGTGTGCTTGTGTCTCTGATGCGCAGCCCCTGGCGCTGCCGGGGTCATGTTGAACACTCTGTGCCCCCAAAACAGGAGGGTTTCCTCCACACTGCTGAGGCCTCCACAAAAGGGCATTGCCATAACAATGAGGGGAAGGTGCTGCTGTTCTTTTAGAGAAGGATGGAAAGGGAAATCATGCTTTGAAGTTCTTGCAGGGAAAGGGGCACAAAAAGGAGGAAATTGTCCCTTTTTTTTATGATCACAACACTCCTTCTTTGCATGTTTACATCACAGGGATGCAGGAACTTTGAACTGGGATCCTCTGTAATTCCCTTCCCTGGGGTAATGGCTGCCAAGGGGCTAGAGTGTGGTTTTCTTGCTCTTTTCTGTGCCTCTAGAACAGAATAGTTGTAGTTGCTGTGTATGGGAACAGGTTTGTTCTGCGATTGCTTCTTTCGCATAACAGGTAAAGAACACATCGTATCACACAGGGCGCCGATCCGTTTGGGCAGCACTGTGTTTCACTGTGTGGATGCTCCTTAATTCATCTCTTCACTGGAGAGTGCGCCTTCTCAGGCAGCAGGTGCTAAGGGGCCCTTCTGATGCATTGATGGGTTCAGGTTTTTGCAAATTTCAAATAGATCAAGTTTTAACTAAATGTATCAGAAGAAACATAACCTAGCGTCACCAGATTGCACTTGGGTTTGGAACAGCAAGACCCGTACAACCTGCCACTGCCCTTCTAGAACATACCAGTGCTGGTTCCCGTAATCTGCTGCTCCCTGATCCGGGGCCACAGGAGGGCTTTGAGTTCCTTCTAGAGCCGGGCTGTCTGTGACTGATCCCTTGTTCATAGAGAGTAGAACAAATAGAAATGGGCTTAGTTTTCAGGCCAGGGGATTTGCTTGACATAAAGAACATCTAAACTGAAGATACTGTAGGGTGTTCTGGGTAATTCTCCCTAATCAGGTTTAAAAACAGAAGAGCCACCCTTGAGCTGTGGAGTGAATCTCTTGAATGCCTTGGGTAGGTTTTCTTACCCTATTAAAGAGAAGAATGTCTTCTTACTCCCCAAGTGTATATACCTTTGGACATGAGCTCCTCTTTGCTGCAGGCACGTGCCGTGTGAGTAGGGGAGCCCGTCTCAC
>PITA01008655.1:57950-83106 GCA_004023965.1 Spilogale gracilis | reverse complement strand
ACTGTGGAAAGAGCCAAGGTGCCCATCAACAGATGAATGGATAAAGAAGATGTGGTACATATATACAATGGAATACTATGCCTCCATCAGAAAGGACGAATATCCAACTTTTGTAGCAACATGGACTGGACTGGAAGAGATTATGCTGAGTGAAATAAGCCAAGAAGAGAAAGTCAAGTATCGCATGGTTTCACTTACTAGTGGTGCATGAGGGGCAAACTGGAGGACAGTGGCAGAAGGAAAGCAAATGGGAACTAGGGTAATCTAGGGAGGGAAACGAAACAACAGAGACTTTGAACACAGAAACAAACTGAAGGACTTGGAGGGAGGGGGGTGGAGGGATGGGAGAGCCTGGTGGTGGGTACTAGGGACACCTAAAGCGTGGAGCACTGGGTGTGGGGAATGGGGAATGAATCTTGAAACACTGGAAAAAAAAATTTTAGTAACAATAAAAAAAAAGAAACAAAAAGACTGTGAGCAACTATTGAAAAAAAAAAGCTAATGATGTACTGTATGGTGACTAACATAATGAAAAATGCCTATGGTTTTTGACAAATGTAGTGTCATATATGCTACTACTGCACCACACCTTATCCTTTCAGGCTTTAACCTCCCACTGCCAAAACCACTTATATGTTTACGGTAACTTCATCGTGCCTTTTTCAGAATGTCACATAAATGAGAGCATGCTATGTATTCTTTTCTAGCTGGCTTCTTTACCAGCAAAATGCACTTAAGATTCATCTGTGTCTTTTTGTAGATGTAGATGTACATTTTTGCATTTGTATGTATCCTCTTTTTGTATTTTTTTCACTTATTTGTATCCTTTCACTTATGAACTATACCTTTGTTACTTCCGTTTTGGGACAATTATAAATAAGCTGTTAAATTCCTATGCTAGTTTTTGATATAAGTTTTTTAATCATTTGGACAAATACTTAGGAGTGCAGTGGCTGAATGTATGGTAGAACATATAGCTTTGTAGGAACTTCCCCACTGTCTTCAAGCGTGGTTTTACCATTACTTTATCCTTATAACCAATGAATGATAGCTTCTGTTGCTTGCATCTTCACTAATGATTACATCATCAGCTGTTTGGATTTTGGTATTTTTTTAGGTGTGTAATGGTCTTTTTTGTTTAATTTGCATCTCCCTAATGACAATAATGTAGAGCACCTTTACATATATCCGTATATTTCTGTGGTGATGCATCTATTTCTATCTTTTGTTCATTTTTAAAACAAGTTTATTTTCTTGTTGCTCAGTTGTAAGTATTCTTTTTATAGTTTGATTAAACACCTTTATCAAATATGTGTTTTGAACATATTTTATCCCAATCTATGTCCTGCTTTTTTATTAATTGGGCAGTGTCTTTTTCCAAAGAATTTTTAATTTTAATAAATCTCAACTTGTTTTTTTTTACTGTTTGTGCTTTTGGTGTAATATGAGTTTTTACTCATCACAAAACCCAAATTCTCTTTTTGTTCCCCAAAATGTTTTATAGTTTTGCATTTGACATTTATTTCTATGGCTTATTTTGAGCTAATTTTTGTGAATCATTTAAGGTCTGTGTCTAGCTCCCCTTTTTCCATGCAGATATTCCTTGGTTCTAGCATCATTTATTGCTTTGTTCTAGCATCATTTAATTAACTGTGTTCTCCTGCTGAAGATCAGTTAGCCATATTTGTCTGCATCTATTTCTGGGTTCTCTGTTCCTCACTATTATTTTATGTGTCTATTCATTGTCAATACCATGCAATCTTGATATGAAATAAGGTACTATGAATCCCATTAATTTGGTTTTTTTTTTCAGTATTGTATGCCTTAACTAATTCTTCGTCTTTCCAAATAAACTTTAGACAGACTTTGTTGATACCTACAAAATAACTTTTCAGGATTTGAACAGAATTGCACCAAATTTGTAGATTAAATTGGGAAGAATCAACTTTTTTTTTTTTTTTTTTTTTAAGAATCAACTTTTTAACAACATTGAGTTCTCCAAGTCATGAGCACAGAACATCTGTGTATTATTTACATCTTGAGTTTTTTCATCTATTTTACACATTATATATTTAGAGCAAAGTTATATATCATATATGATATATATTTCCTTTTTGGTGCAATTATAAATAGTATTTTTTCAAATTCCAATTATTCATCACTTGTTTTTATATTAACCTTGAATTATTTTACTTTGTTATAGTCCTTTAACTCCTGGAAGTTTTTGTTTTGTTTTGTTCTGTAGATTCCTTGGAATTTTCTGTAAAATCATGTCATCTCTAAATAAAGAGCATTTTCTTCCTCCTGTTTTTTTTTCTTTTTTTAAAGATTTTATTTATTTGACAGAGAGAAACACAGCCAGAGAGGAAACACAAGCAGGGGAAATGAGAGAGCAGGGAGCCCACTGTGGGGACTCGATCCCGGGTCTCCAGGATCATGACCTGAGCCGAAGGAAGTCTCTTAACTAACTGAGCCACCCAGGCGCCTGCTCCTGTTTTATTTTTTTGTTTTTAAAAGATTTTATTTTTAAGTAATCTCTATACCCAATGTGGGACTCAAACTCACAACCCTGAGATCAAGAGTTGTACACTCTATACCACCTGAGCCAGCCAGGCTCCCCTCTTTCTCCCATTTTAAATCTGTATGACTCTTTACTTTTTTGTTCTTGTCTTATTCCTCTAGGGAATAAGACTTCCAGTATGATCTGGATAGTAGTGGTGCAAGAAACTATCCTTGCCTTTTTCCTGAAATTAGCATAGTCTCTCACTACTAAGTATGCAGGTAGCTATAGGGTGTTTTGTAGATGTCCCAGATCAAATTTAGAAATACCATATGATTTACTCATATGTGAAATTTAAGAAACAAAATAAATGAACATGGGGAAGGGAAGGAAAAATAAATAAGATGAAAACAGAGAGGGAAGTAAACTATATGGAACAAACTGAGGGTTGGTGGAGGGAAGGTGAGTGAGGGACACTTAATGTTATAAGCACTGGGTGTTATATGCAGCTGATGAATCACTAAATTCTACTCCTAAAACTAAAAAAAAAGAAAAGAAAAGAAATTTTCCCTGGATTATTAGTTTTCTGACAGTTTTACCAGGGATCTTGTCAAATGTTTTTTTGTTGTTGTTTTTTTAAGATTTTATTTATTTATTTGACACAGAGAGAGATCACAAGTAGGCAGAGAGGCAGGCAGAGAGAGAGAGAGGAGTAAGCAGGCTCCCTGCTGAGCAGAGAGCCCAATGTGGGCCTCAATCCCAGGACCCTGAGATCATGACCTGAGCCAAAGGCAGAGGCTTTAACCCACTGAGCCACCCAGGCGCCCATCAAATATTTTTTATAATATCTACTTAAATAATCATACGATTTTTCTTTGGTAGACTTTTCATGTGATGCATTACATTGATTGATCTTTTGAATGTTAAAAAAGCCTCGAATAACTGTAATAAATTCCAAATGATTGTATGATTTTTCCCTATATATTTTTGGGTTTGATTTGCTAATATTTTATGGATGATTTTTATGTAAATGCTCATGACAGATATTGGTCTGTAGTTTTTCTTTCTCATAATGTCTTTATCTGAGTATGGTGTTGGGTACTAAGGTTTAAGGCAATAAATTAACAACCATCTCCTCTCTTTCTTTTTTCTAGAAGCAGTTGTGGGGAATTGGTATCATTTCTTCTTTTAATGTTTGGTAAATTTCACCAGTAAAAGTATGTGGGCTTAATGCTTTCTTTTTGGAAGCTTATCACTTATTTTTTTAAGGGTAAGGGTTTACCCCAAAGATACAGATGTAGTGACAAGAAGGGGCACATGCACCCTACTGTTCATAGCAGCAATGTCCACAATAGTCAAATTGTGGAAGGACCTGAAATTTCCTTCATCGGATGGATAAAAAAAGATGTGGTACATATATACAAGGGAATATTACTCACTTTCAGAAAGGATGAATATCTACCATTTCCATTGAAATGGGTGGAACTGGAGGGGATTATGCTAAGTGAAATGAGTCAAGCAAAGAGAGACATCATCATATGAATTCACTCATATGTGGAACATAAGGAATAGTGTAGGGGACCACAGAGGAAAGGAGGGAAAACTGGGAAGAAATCAGAGGAGACAAACCATGAGGGACTCTGGACTCCAAGAAACAAACTGAAGGTTTCAGAAGGGATGGGGACGGGGCATTGGGTTAACTGGGTGACGGGTATTAAGGAGAGCATGTGCTGTGATGAGCATTAGGTGTTATATGCAACTAATAAATTGTCAAACACTACATCAAAAACTGATGATGTACTGTTAGTTGGCTAACAGAACATAATAATAAAAAATAAAATATTTTATTTTATTTTATTTGAGAGAGTATAAATAAGAAAGATTACAGAGGAAGAGGGAGAAGCAGACTCGTTGCTGAGTGGAAAGCCCAATACAAGGCATGATCCCAGGACCCTGAGGTCATGACCTGAGACAAAGGCAGATGCTTAACTGACTGATCTAACCAGGTGCTCCAGGTTGTTGTTAATTCAATTTATTTGATAGATTTAAGGCTATTCAAGATTTTTATTTATTCTTGTGTGAGGTTTGATACTCTGTGTCTTTCAATCTATTTCATCTAGTTCATTCAATTAGCATTGTGTTTTCTTAGCATTCTGTAATTATCTTTTTAATATGTATGGGATCAGAATTTATTATTTTTATTCCTGATATTGGCTGTTTGTCTTGCTGTATCTTGCTTAGCCTAGTTAGAGGTCTAGCAATTTTATTGATCTTTGAAAATCTTTTTTTAATCTCTTGTTTTTATTCACTTTCTCTACTGATTTCTTGTTCTTAAATTGTCTCTTATTGTATTTTTTATTACTTATTTTCTTCTATTTGCTTTAGTCTTAAAGTGTTCTTTCCCTATTTTTTCTATGGCAGAAAGTTGGATTATGGATTTTAGATCTTTTTTAATATTTTCTAAGGTAAAATTAAATATTATTTTCCCCAAAAGCGATGTTTTAGCTATATCCCACAAATTATGGTAAGTAGTATTTTCATTTGGATTTAGTTTAAAATATTTTTATTTTTTCAATCTTTCTAATGACTTGTTATTTGATATATGTATTAGTTAGGAAGTGTATTATTTAATTCAAATATTTAGGGATTTGCAGTATACCTTTCTTATTGATTTTTAATTTTACTCTATTGTTTACAAAGAAATTACTTCTGTGGTTTTTAAATCTTCTATATTTGTTAAGGTATGTTTTATTGTACATATTGTGATCTATTTTTTGTGAATTTTTTATTTGAGCTTTAGAGGAATATGTATTCTCACTGATGTGTGGAGAAGTCTATGTCAATCAGACAAACTGATAGTGATGTTTAGGTCACCTATATTCCTACTGTTTTGTCTTTTTAAAATTTTTTGCTTATTTAATCAATTACTTCCAGATAGTTCTGAAGTCTCCAAAAGTAATCTACTTTTCATTTTGGATCTTTTAAATTTAACCTCATTTATCTTGACATACTCTTGTTATTCACATTTATGATTGTATGTTTTCTTGAACAATTGGTATTTTACCATTATGTAATGCTATTCTTCATGCTTAATCATCTTCCTTGTTCTGAGGTTTGTGTTTTCTGAAATCAATATAATTTCTCCAGTTATTTTTTTAGTGTTAAAATGGCATATCTTTCTGAATCCCTCCCTGAATTCCATCTAAGTTTTTAAATTTTAAAGTAGGTTTCTTTTTTTTTCTTTTTTTTTCAGTGTTCCAAGATTCATTGTTTATTCCCCACACCCAGTGCTCCATGCAATGCGTGCATTAATACCCATCACCAGGCTCCTTAATACCCATCACCAGGCTCACCCATCTCCCACCTGCCTCCCTTTTAAAACCTCGGTTTGTGGGAGAAGAAAAGTAAATGGGAACTAGGGTAATCTATGGAGGGAAACGAAACAACAGAGACTTTGGACACAGAAACAAACTGAGGGACTTGGAGGGAGGGGGGTGGAGGGATGGGAGAGCCTGGTGGTGGGTACTGGGGACACCTAAAGCGTGGAGCACTGGGTGTGGGGAATGGGGAATGAATCTTGGAACACTGGAAAAAATTTTAGTAACAATAAAAAATAAACAAATAAATAAATAAATAATAAATGGAGTCACTTAAAAAAAAAAAAAAAAAACACAAAACCTCGGTTTGTTTCCCAGAGTACATAGTCATTTATTGTTCATCTCCCACTCCAACTTCCCCCGCCTTCATTCTTCTTTTCCTTCTCCTAAGGTCCTCCATGTTATTCCTTATGTTCCACAAAAAAGTGAAACTATATGATAATTGACTTTCTCTGCTTGACTTATTTCACATAACATGCATGTTGATGCAATAGCTGGGTATTTGTCCTTCCTGATGGCTGAGTAATATTCCATTTGTATATATGGACAATATCTTTATCCATTCATCTGTTGAAGGATATCTTAGCTCCTTCCACATTTTGGTTATCATGGACATTGCTGTTATGAACATTGAGATGCATATGACCCTTCTGGTCACTAGATCTGTATCTGTGAGGTAAATACTCAGTAGTGCAATTGCTGAGTCATACAGTAGCTCTATTTTTAATTTTTTCAGGAACCTCTACACTGTTTTCCAAACTGGCTGCACCACTTTGCATTCCCACCAACAGTGTAAGAGCTTTCCCCTTTCTCCACAACTTCAACATTTGTTGTTTCATGCCTTGTTAATTTTTGCCATTCTATCTGGTATAAGATTGTATCTCAACGTGGTTTTGATTTGAATTTCCCTGATGGCTAATGATGATGAGTATTTTTTCATGTGTCTGCTAGCCATTTGCATGTCTTCATTGGAGAAGTGTCTGTTCATGTCTTCTGCCCATTTTTTTATTTGATTATGGGTTTTTTGGGTGCTGAGTTTGAGAAGTTCTTTATAGATCTTGGATATCAACCCTTTGTCTGTAGTGTCATTTACAAATATCTTATTCCATTCTGTGTGTGATGGTACTTCAAAAGAATTAATAACATCAATAAACCACTGGACAGACTTACCCAAAAGAGAAAGGACCTGATTTAATAAAATGTTTTTTAGGGAGATATCATGACTAATACTAAGGAAATAAATACAAGTATCAAAAATCATTATAAACAACTATATGACAATAAATTAAGCCACCTGGAAGAAATGGATGTGTTCTGGAACCTGTAAACTACCAATATTGAAACAGGAAGAAATTAACAACCTGAATAGATCAATAACCAGTTATGAGATTGAAGCGATGATCAAAGACCTCCCAAAAAACAAGGGTCCAGGACCTGATGGATTCCCTGGAGGATTCTACCAAACATTCAAAGAAGAAATAATACCTATACTCCTGAATCTGTTTCAAAAAAGAGAAACAGAAGGAAAACTTTCAGACTCTTTCTATCAGTCCAGCATTGCCTTGATCCCAAAACTGGGCAAAGACCCCATCAAAAAGGAGAAATTCAGGCCAATATTCCTGATGAATACGGTTGCCAAAATTCTCAACAAGATCCTAGCTAATAGGATCCAACAATACATTAAAAGGATTACCCATCACGACCAGGTGGGATTTTTCCTTTGGATTCAAGTGTGGTTCAACATTCACAAAACAGTCAATGTGATAGAATACATAAATAAGAGAAAAGGCAAGAACTATATCATCCTCTCAATTGATGCAGAAAAAGCATTTGACAAAATACAGCATCCGTTCCTGATTAAAACTCTTCAGAGTATATGGATAGAGGAAACATTGCTCAACTTCATAAAATCCATTTATGAAAAACCCACAGTGAAAATAGTTCTCAATGTGGAAAATCCAAGAGCCTTCCCACTGAGATAGGAACATGACAAAGATGCTCACTCTCACCACTCTTGTTCAACAGAGGACTACAAGTCCTAGCAACAGCAATCAAACAACAAAGGTAAAGAAAAGGTATTCAGACTGGCAAAGAAGAAGTCAAATTCTCTCTCCTCACAGATGACATGATACTTTATGTGGAAAACCCAAAGACTGCACCCCCAAATTACTAGAACTCATAAAGCAATTCAATAATGTGGCAGGATACAAAATCAATGCACAGAAATCAGTTGCTTTCTTATACACTAACAATGAAACTGTAGAAAGAGAAATTAGTAATTAGAGAATTGATTCCATTTACAATAGTATCAAAAACCATAAGATAGGGCCACCTGGGTGGCTCAGTGGGTTAAAGCCTCTGCCTTTGGCTCAGGTCATGAACTCAGGGTCCTGGGATCGAGGCCTGCATCGGGCTCTCTGCTCAGCAGGGAGCCTGCTTCCTCCTCTCTCTCTGCCTTCCTCTCTGCCCACTTGTGATCTTTCTATCAAATAAATAAATAAAATATTTTTAAAAAACCCATAAGATAACTTGGAATATATCTAACCAAAGAGGTAAAGGATCTATACTCTAGGAACTATAAAACACTCATGAAAGAAAGTGAAGACACAAAAAGATGGAAAAACATTCCATGCTCATGGATTGGGAGAATAATCATTGTTAAAATGTTTATGCTGCCTAGAGCAATCTATACTTTGAATACCATCCCTATGAAAATACCTACGACATTTTTCAAAATCCTGAAATAACAATCCTAAAATTTATATGCAAACAGAAAAGACCCTGAATCGCCATGGAGATGTTCGAAAAGAAAAACAAAGCTGGGAGCATCATGTTAACCTGATTTCAAGCTATATTACTAAGCTATTATCACCAAGACAGCATGGTATTGGAACAAAAACAGGCTCATATATCAATGGAACAGAATAGAGAGTCCATATGTGGACTCTCAACTCTCTGGTCAACTAATCTTTGACAAAGCAGGAAAAAATATGCAATGGAAGAAAGACAATCTTTTCAATAAATGGTGCTGGGTAAATTGGACAGCTATATACAGAAGAATGAAACTGGGCCATTCTCTTATGCCATACAAAAAGATAAACTAAATGGATGAAAGAACTCAATGTCAGACAGGGATCCATCAAAATCCTAGATAAGAACATAGGCAGTAACCTCTTTGACACTAGCCACAGCAACTTCTTTCAAAACATGTGTCCAAAGGCAAGGGAAGCAAAAGTGAAAATGAACTTTTGCGACTTCATCAAGATAAGAAGCTTCTGCACATTGTTTTGTTGAAACAATCAACAAAACAAAGAGGCAACCCTTGGCTCAGGTTTTGATCTCAGGGTCATGAATTCAAGCCTTGTGTTGGGCTTCATGCTGGGTGTGGAGCCTAACTACAGAAAATAATAAAAAACAAAATGATTATTGTTATAGATAGATTAATATCATCTGTGTTTATCCCTGCTTTCTAGTAATTTCATTTTTTGCTGCCTTCTCTGCTTTTAGTTGATCCTTTTATATGATTGTATTTTATCTTCTCTCTTAGCATATCAATTATTATTTCTTTTTTTTTATTTTTTAATGGTGTCCCTAGAATTTTCAATACACATTTTCAACAAATCCAAACTAACTTTCCAATTTGCACCACATCATTTTATGTGAAGTTCAGGCCTCTTAGATGATTCTCAATTTCTCCCTCTCATCTCTTATGACATTGCTTTCATTTACTTTATTATCCATATGCCATAGTAACTCAGTACATTTTTACTATTATTACCTTAGAAATTTTTAATTATTTAAGAATGATGGAGGGCTCCTGGGTGGCTCAGAGGGTTGAGCCTCTGCCTTTCAGCTCAGGTCATGATCTCAGAGTCCTGGGATTGAGCCCCACATCAGGCTATCTTCTCAGCAGGGAGCCTGCTTCCTCCTCTTTCTCTGCCTGCCTCTCTGCCTATTTGCGATCTCTGTCAAATAAATAAATCTTTTAAAAAAAGGATGATGGAAATAACAATTTCATTTTACCTCAACTATTCCTTCTCTGATGGTCTTCTTTTCTTTATGGAATTCTACATTGCTAACCTGTTGAATTTTCCTTCTGCCTGAAGACTTTTGACTTATTTTAATTTCTTGTAGGCAGGGCTGTTGGCAAGAATTCCTTCACTTTTTTATCTGGGAGTATTTAATTTATTTCTCTCTTACTTTTGAAAGATAATTTTGGGGGCACCTGGGTGGCTCAGAGAGTTAAGCCTCTGCCCAAGGCATGATCTCAGGGTCCTGGGATTGAGCCTCATATCTGGTTCTCTGCTCAGTGGGGAGTCTGCTTCCCCATCTCTCTCTGCCTGCCTCTAGCTGTATTCAAGATTTCTCTTTGACTGTGACTTCCTATAGTTGGATATATAGGTCTAGGTGTTTTTTTTAAAGATTTATTTATTTGTTTATTTGACAGAGAGAGATCACAAGTAGGCAGAGAGGAAGGCAAAAAGAGGAGGAAGCAGGCTCCCTGCTGAGCAGGGCTCGATCCCAATATCCTGAGATCATAACCTGAGTTGAAGGCAGAGGATTTAACCCACTGAGCCACCCAGATGCCCTTTTTTTAAGATGTATTTTTATTTATTTATGTATTTATGTATGTTTGTTTATTTATTTATTTATTTATTTATTTATTTATTTGACACAGAGAGAGAGAGAGATCACAAGTAGGCAGAGAGACAGGCAGAGAGAATATGTCTAGGTTTTATCGTTGTTATTGTTTTCCTTTTTTCTTCATTTTTCCTCTGCTTTATGTTTTTAGAGCTCTCTGCATCTGTAGTTTGATGTCTGTAATTCATTTTTGAACATTCTTCACCATTATTACTTCAAAAATTGTTTCTTCTCTGCACTTTATAATCTTATTCTAGTATTCTAGTTATGTCTGTTACATTTTTGTTCAACAGCTCTTGGATCTTCTGTTCTAGTTTCCCATTATATATTTTCTCTTTGCATTTAATTTTGTGAAATTTCTATTCATCTTCAAGCTCACTGATTTTTTCCTTTTCCTGCACTGTGTTGAGTTTAGTGATAAGCCTGCTAAAGGCGTTCTTTATTAGGTTATAGTGTTTTTGATTTCTAGTATTTACTTTTGGTTCTTATAGCTTTCATCTCTCTCTTTAATAATCAAACTGTTTTTCTAAGCTATCTTCTTTTCCCATAGAGCCCTTAACATATCAATCACAGTTACTTTAGATTCCTTATTTGATAATTTCAACATCTGTGTCTTGAGTCTGGTTCTGCAAATTGCTTTGCCTTTTCAGACTCCTTTTTCCCCTCAATATATAGCATACACTGCAATATTTTTTGGTTGAATTGTATCTGATATTAGAGATTGAGATAAATGGCCTTTAATGTGATATTTATTGTCTGACTAGGAGTTGTACTCTGTTTAATGTTTGCTGTTGGTAAAGGGAATAAAAGTGTCAAGTTCCTTTGTTTTTGTCTCTTCTTTTTGTCGGGCTTAACTCCTCTTCTGAGAGAGTTGTTATTTTGTAGCTCTTTCAACTGTAATCCACTGTTACTATACTAAAAATTGCTAGGGGGATGATAAAATGTGGGGGAGTTGTTGGAGAGACTTTTTGTTTCAGTCTGTATCTGTGTTGCGAACTTCACAAATATTTTCCAGGATCATAGCTGTTTCTCTCCTTGTTCACTACTCTTTTCCCTGACTCTAGCATTCCCCATCTATTTTCTCAAAGTACTAGCCTCTACTGCTGTGTGTGTGTTTGTGTGTGTGCACGTGTGTGCATGCATTTTCTGATTGGTAAGATAAGATGGCTACAGTAAGCTGGAGTGAGAGGAATACATTTCCCCTTGACTTGGGTAAGCCTTTGCCCAAGTCCTTTACCTGGATATTCAGTCTTTGTTGTGGAAAATTCTTGGGGCATATTTTACAATGATTAATCTTCTCCCCATTCCAGAGTCATAAGGAGGTCTTTCTCAAATCTCTACCATGAGAAATTTGTGAGTTTTTTTTTTTTTTGTAAAGCCCACAGAAGTGTGGAAGTTCCCGAGTTTCTCCCATCTAGTCCACATCTCTCCCTATAGATTCTAAAACACAGCAGTACAAATATGTATCTAAATTGTCATGTAAGTGTTCCTACCAACTTGAAAAAGCAAATCTCACCTGTATCTCAATGGGTCACTGTGTCTTCAGATTTTGGGGTGGCAGTATTCCTTGTAGTCTCAGATCTCTGATTGCTTTTTCAGTTTGCCCACCTTTAACCTATTCCAAGGACAGAAATCGTGACTTCCACCTCTTCACATGTCAGAGTTGAAACCAGAGGTCTTTGATATTTTGATCATTTGATTATTTTGTTCAGTTAGCCAACACTTACATTACTTAGAGTAAACCCAAAATAGTTTTGATGCATTTTTAAACATATTTCATTTAATTATTACTTACTGTTATTGCATTTAGGATGTTTGCTCCTGTATTCACTAGCTATATTCTCTAAACTAATTTCTGACCTTGTCATTGTCTGGTTTATTTACTAGAATTAGGCTAGTCTGAAAAAAATGATAGTTAATAATGTAGTTTTCCTTAAATACTCATAAAAATCTACTAGTGAGAATATTTATGTCTGGAATATTCTTGTTTGCAAAGATGTTCATTGTGGATTCCCTGTCTTTTACAGATATAGAACAATTTACATTTTCCATTTTTTACAGTTTTTATTTAAATTCCAGTTAGTTAACATATAGTATAATATTATTTCAGGTGTACGGTTTAGTGATTCAGCACTTATATACAGCACCTGGTGCCCATCAGAATAAGTGCAGTCTTTAATCCCCATCACCTTCTCCCCATCCACTTCCCCTCTGGTAGCCATCAGTTTGTTCTCTTCCATTTTGTTTTGTGATTTTATTCATTAGTCATGTTTTTGAGGATGTTTACCATTTTATTAATAATTTTTAAATGGCAAAATTAGTCTTTAAATGTACTTTATATTGTTAAAATTTAAGAGATTTTCAAATAATCTACCAAGGCAAATAGAACATCTAGATGACTATGAACATTATTCTATGCTCTCTATACAATGCCATGTTTTGATGATGATATAAAAATTCTAACTTTGACTGAAGGACATTATCCACATGTATGAAAATATCTGTAAACTGTACTCTCACCTGAACAACAGGATTTCCCAGTACTCAGGAAGCTGCAAAAAGGTCAAAACTGATTTTTAGATAAATCTCCACAATCAGAAAATACTACTTTAACTGACCTGCTATGTAACTATTTCAATTATCTTCATTTGGCTTTCATCAAATAAAGTCCATTCAATCAGCTCCATCTTTATTTTACTTAACCAAAATACTGTTTACTATAAATTTAACCTAAATCTCACCCTTTCTCAAATTTTTTTTCTCTACATGACATTGCTTCTTTCTCCAAAAAGCAAGAAGTTGAAATTCCTTTTGCAGTTTCACCCTTACCAGATCAATAATTTGAATTTAATTTAGCTCCTGATTTTCAAAGTTAATTTTTATTTATTTTGTAGTCAGAGTCAGAAAGTTGGGATTCACACAATAAAAGACACATTAAAAAATCTCTATGCTCAACATGCTTACATTCTAGTACAGGGAACCTATAATTAAAAATAATTTTAGGGCGCCTGGGTGGCTCAGTTGGTTAAGCAACTGCCTTCGGCTCAGGTCATGATCACGGAGACCCGGGATCGAGTCCCCACATCCAGCTCCCTGTTCGGCGGGAAGCCTGCTTCTCCCTCTCTCACTCCCTCTGCTTGTGTTCCCTCTCTGGCTGTGTTTCTCTCTGTCAAATAAATAAAATATTTAAAAAAATAATTTTAAAATATTAAACATACTTTAGATTAGATAGTAAGTGCCCAAGGTCATGGAAATGCATATAAATAAATGTAAATGTAAGCAAAACATAGAATATTCAGTATGCAAAAAAAAGCTAAAATGGAAAATTGTGACACTATCAGATCTCCAACACCTCACTAAACATATTAAAACAATTTTATAATAAAAACAAAATTGGACAGTGAACAAATTACATCCTCCCATTCCAGACACTTGTAAACACTTATGTACACTGGGAAAATAATTTTTCAGGCATGACAAATCTAAAATTTGAGAATCTAAAGGAAAAAATGAAATAAGAAATCTAGGTGTTGGGGTGCCTGGATGGCTCAGTCATTAAGCATCTGCGTATGGCTCAGGTCATGATTCTGGAATCCCCAGATCAAGCCCTGCATCTGGCTCCCTGCTTGTCAGGAAGCCTGCTTCTCCTTCTCTCACTCTCCCTGCTTGTGTTCTCTCTCTAGCTGTGTTTCTCTCTGTCAAATAAATTAATAAAATCTTTTAAAAAAAGAAATCTAGGTGCTTAAACTGAGTACCAAGTACCTAATTATCCATTTTATTTTTAAAGTCAAAAGAAAAACTTTAAGTATTTAAGGATAAATTTATAATTTTGCAAATTTATATAGATGCCACAATATTAAGTTTTAAATCTTACTACTATTACACCTCTTCTTCAGAAATGACAAAGAATAGAAGTGACAGGTTTTTCCAATAATCCTTAGATGTTTCCCATGTCCCAGACTATCACAAATTACCCTCAGACTTTAAATTACATTAATTTCTTTCACTGTAACACCATATCTGCATATTTGATATGTAGGTATTTTCTGTACAAATGTAATTGCAAACTAAGCACTCTGGATGGTCTAGACCTCAGTCTTTGAAGACTCCACTCCTTATAAAACATCCATAGATAATTGACAATTGATCTACTACTACTTTGAATCTAAATTAATTCCAAATTGGAAGTACTTAACCTTTTTGTGCACACAAATTCTTACTAATATAGATTTATCCATCTAAACTGCTACCCAAACTTGCACATCGCCTAAAAGAAGGAACTAAAAAGAGGTTAAAAAACACCAAAATTTGTACCAGTTCTTACCATTTTTTTACCCTCCAATTTTAAAACTCAATTGGCAGACACATTGTTTAGGAACTCAGAGCCAGATATAGAATAGACATTTCCCGTTTCCCCACACCACACTTGCATACCATTTTATTTTCAGTAACTCCTTGTGGCTGTATATATTATAGTGGTACATTTGTGTTCTACATTTTTTATTAGTGTCCCTTTATCTACTGAAGAAAATCAAGACTATTTATATTATGATTCATAAGAAAATCTTTCCAGATGTTAGAATTCACTGCCCTCCACATATTCAGTGAGTTAGAAATTGGAATGTCATTAGACACACTGATGTCAAGTATACTTTAAGTGTAGTCCATGGTTTTGGAATTCTTTGTAAGTTAACAGTGTTTTGATCTCAGAAGAAGACTCAAATGAAAATAGTAAAATAACGTTTGAATGATCTGAAATTTCCTAAAGAAGTGGCTAATATAAAAAGTCAATGCTTGGAGGTGCCTGGGTAGCTCAGTTGGTTAAGTGTCTCCCTTTGGCTCAGGTCATGACCTCAGGGTCCTGGTATCAAGCCACACAGTGGGTTCTCTGCTCAGCAGGGAGCCTGCTTCTCCCTTTCCCTCTGCCAGTTGCTCTGCCTACTTGTGTGCACGCTCTCTCTGTGTGTCAAATAAATAAATAAAATGATTTTTAAAAGTAAACATTTGGTCAAAAGGGAATACTATAGAAGCTAAAGGAAATGCCCCCACCAGGCACTAAGAACCTATCTCTCATAATTAAATAATTTGAGAGGTTCAAATAGTTTATTATAAAATGCCATACATTGGCACCAGAGTCAGCAAAGAGGTAAATTACATGAGAACAATTTCTGACACTCAGGATGGACTTAGTAGTGTCAAAGGACCTCAAATGAAAAATTGAAAAAATGTAACATAAACTTATTCCCCATAACAAGGAAAAATTGGTTACTGTACTCAGTCAATATTGGTGGAGAAACATCACTAGAATTACTGAAAGTGTGTGGGGTGCACATCTTATTTGCCCTTATTTATAAAACCAGAGAAGTGAGACATGGGCAAAAGCTGAACACTCTTCTAATAATTCCAGAACTCATAAATACCTTCTATTATTTTGATTATATATTGTAACTGTCTGCTTCTTTGAGGGATAAGCCTTATTGGAGATTTTCAGATTTTTTAGTTGCAATATATGACATGGTTTTGTGTTCCCAAATTATCCCTATAAAACTGGACACAACCATTTTACTGAAACTATAACTAGAGAGTTCTGTACAATTCTGCTAGTCACATGGTAACCCTATTGTCCATAACACTCCAATCTTCAGAAAGATAGAATAAACAGAAATCTTAGGCTTATATTAGCAACATTCTCAGAGACCCTCAAACTCTCATAAGCCTAAGATTTGCTTTAATGGCAATGAACAACTTCTTTTGGAGTTCATTGATTTTTTCCTTTTGAGTTAGAACAATTTGTGACTCTAGCGATATCACCTCTGATTTTAGACTCTATACTATTGTAAGCAATCATTGCCAAATATTTCAGGCAACTTAGGCAATTCATCCAGTTGTAGTTATAATAAAACTTTCTACCAATTTGTATATGAGCAATGTAGACAAATATCTTGGTATTATGATAACTTCATTAGAATTCTCAGAGACAAATGATAAAACATCTGTCTTGACCCAGTGGAAACAGTTAAACTAGTGAAAACTACTGACTTGGTTTTATATTAAGGCTTTCTATAAAACCACGAGGGTACATATTGCATGGAGCACTGGTGTGGGGCATAAACAATGAATCTTAGAACACTGAAAAAATAAAATAAAATAAAGGAGGTACAATTAGCCTTTCCTTCATAGCCTCCTAAACAGCTATTAAATTTTAAAGACCTTGTCTGCAATTTAGGAGAGGAAGACAGCCTTCAAACTTCAAAAGGACCCAATCAGGTATAGTTAAAACTAGTGCATAAGTAAAAGTCCATTCATTTGGTACTTAGAATTATATCATTCAAAGAGAGATTCATTCATAGAGAGATAAATCATCTTAAATAATTGCTAGAGACCTCAAACTGAGAAATCTTAGAAATTAATTTGAAGCAGATGGTCTTTGGAAGAAAATGGCTTCTACAAAAGACCTTGCAACCAATTAGATGGCTGTATGAAATGTAGACAGCTTCCACTCAAGGTCCACATAACCACATTATAAATTGTCATATTTTAATCTGCATTATTTATCATTTATTTTCTTATCTATCTGGTTTAAAGTCACATTTAACTATATTACTCATAAAACATTTATTATTTGTATTGTTTTATTTACTTTGAATTTTAGTTATTCTTTAGTATAAATCCAGTACCTGGCTAGGATTTATAAGTGTGAAGTGATTAATGCATACAATCAAGTTGGCTGTTGAGTTTACACATTTTCCTTTGTGAGGCACCCAATTACCCTTGGTTCTAATTCCTTAAAATGAATCAGTAACTGAGGCTTAACAAATACATTGGCAGGCAAACACGACACACTTGACAATCAGAAATCTAAAAATGCCTATCTAGCCATACAAGGAAAACAAGTTTCCTATGTTTACCAAAATAATACTGGAGGATTTTTAGTGGAAGTTAGCTTTTCTAGCTAAATTTTCAGAGGACTAGAACTTACATTAGAACTTGAATGTACACAGTATTTATTCAGAGATCTCTCAATTTCTCAGATCTTATAAGTAAGATCCAATGATTTTCTTCTGTCTTAGATCTACAAATGATATTGAAAACATAAAATTTACTGTCTCACACTAAACTATTCTGGATGAGTAGTGCTAAAAACATTATAGCTTTATTTGCCCATCTCATAGGAATAATTCTTTTAAGAATTTATTTATTTATTCATTCATTTAATTAATTTATTTATTTTTTAATTTTTTCAGTGTTCCAAGATTCATTGCCCATTCCCCGCACCCAGTGCTCCATGCAATAGGTGCCCTCGGTACAGGATGGGGAGAGACAGAGACCTTCAAGCAGACTCTGCACTGAGCATGAAGCTTGGCAGGGGGCTCCATCTCACAACCCTAAGATCATAACCCAAACCAAAATTAAGTCAGACACTTAGATGCCCCAGAAATATTTTGCTTTTAAACAGATCACTGAGCACTCAGAAAGACTTCTACTGGATTCGTGGAACAAAAGTCTCCTGGGCTATGTCCTGTATTCTGGACTGGAGCTTGGTACCTTGGCAAATTAAAGACTGCCTTCAGTACACTCTCTGATATCACCCGGGTTCTAATTTGGACAGTTAATGTCTCTTCTAAGAAGAGATCCTTATATAACTTCATTCTAGGAAAAAAAAAAAAAGTCTTGATGTTAGATCCAAAGCCCTACCACTCAAGGAGAATTATGCCTTGTTTTCTTTTTATCTTCAAGCCTCCCTCCAACACTGACAGACCCACCTTCAGTGAAGCTTCAAAATGTCTTCTCATTTTTGATATACTGCTGAGACTCTGCCAAGTTGGACTCTGTCTTACTATCAAAAGGCAGCATAAAAATTTTAATATTTTTTCAGTAGCCAAATTCTACACTCACAACCTAATCCATGATTGTTAAATGTATGTTTCCTCAAAGATTCATGGGTAATATTTATTGAACACATAATGCAATAGATGCTATACTAAAATAAATCTTCCACCAAGAGATCTGATTTAATTTTGGTAATAGCATATCTCACCTCTCACCACAAAGGCAACAAGAAAGACATGGCTAATGGGACTTTGAATCCAGGCAAAGTATTTCAATATCCATTTCCTTAATGTGTATGCATTTAATACATTCTATTTTCCTAATTACAGAGAGCTTTACCTCCTGCTCATACCCATTTCCCTCCTGCCTAGAACAATTTCTGTCTCATACTACATGCTCCAAAAATATTTTTAGGGTGAATGTATTTAAAATATTCCATGTTGATATACTTCATGGTGCCTGATAACACATGTTTTGAAACCAGTAGTCAAAATTATAATAATAGGTGTGCCACTTGTTTTTCTTGTATTTGTAGTGAAGAAGATATTTAGGTTCATGCTAAAGGATATAGTAGAATTATACAAATCAGCAACCACGGGTGCTAAAATAGACTTGATACTACAAAGTGTGTCTATTATTATGATGATGATTATGACAATTATTCTTGTAACATTTTCACCCTGGTACTCCTCTTCCCATATGATTTTATTAAGTGGCATATTCCCTTACTTTCTTCAGCTGTTCATGGTTCTTTAGTAACATTAAAAAAACTGTACTATAGTTTTAGTTTATTACAAAAATTATTTAAACTCAATTTAATTATTGTATTGTGTTTTTATTTTCAGAGGTAGAATTTAGTGATTCATCAACTGCATACAACACCCAGTGCTCATAGTTTCAGTTTTCTTTTCTCCTTATTCATAGGTTTTATTTATTTTTTCTTTTTAATGTTGGAGGTTGTTTATCTGAGTTTCTGGAGATTACTTATGAAGCAGATCCTAACCACTTAGTGCCTAACACATCCTATCTAGAAGTAGAAATTAAAAGGAAAAAGGAAAACTGGGTATAGTATATGAGGGAGTAAGCTAGTATTTTTATTCTAAGAGGAGATGAAACCTTCTCAAATGTTGACAGTAAGCTTCTCTGCCACTAGGTCAAAGTATATTCCAGATCACCTTTCTTAACCTATAAATATTGGTGTTTCTCCTCAATTAAATGAGTTTAAGCTATATATATGTATATTAGGAAGATCACATAGACGGGGTAAATTATGTGGCTTCTATATGGCAAGAACTCAACAAATGGTAGTAATAGGATAGTTAGTATTATCATATTTACATCTGGGTCTATTAACTCATTCAATTCAGAATATAAATCAAATGACAAATAATCAAATTAATAATAAACAAACAAGTAGTAAAAATAAAATAATTGTCAGTTTAAGCACATGCAGTATTATTTTTAAGCTCCTTCACTTATAATAGGTTAAAAAATCCATATGACTTCAAAAATTAAGTCTTATAATAGTTTTAGCTATAAGATCTCTCCTAATACAACTCTTTCATGGAGGTAGTAGCTAGAAAAAAAATTTCACACAGAAGTTAGGCAAAAAAAATATTTTGCCCATTTTTTTGATCATTCATATTTTTTGGGATTTAATTCAATAGACAGACATGACTGTAGAATCTCTTTTATGCCAGGTCTTGTACCAGACTCAGGAAGAGTAAAAGCCTCTTCTGTCTTTTCTCATGTAGCTCAGAATATTGCTTGTTATTTATATCATATCACTTGTATCTCTGATACACACCACAAATAAGCTTAATTCTATCTTTTGAACTTTACATGTCTGCGTACTCACTAAAAGTCACACTAATTAAAGAATGAGATATACATATATATGTGTGTGTGTGTGTGTCTGTATGCAATTGCACATTCATGAATTTATAGTTTTACATACATGTGTATGTCTAAAATACATACATATGACTGAATATGTAATATATTCTATATATAATTCTGTATATATAATTGCCCATTCCATCAATTATTCAATAATAAATCATCCAAGGCATTGAATTTGCATTTATTAAGCACATAATGTGGTGAGCACTTATGACATAATATGAAAAAAGAACCTAAAGCTTATATTTTCCAGAGTTCATACTCTTTCATGGTTCACCAGCCCCTCTGAGTCTCCCCTCCCATTACAGGAAACAAACTGAAGGTTTCAGAGTGGAGAAGGTTGGGATGAGGGGATGGGTTAGCCTGGTGATGGGTATTAATGAAGGCACATATTGCATGGAGCTCTGGGTGTTATACACAACAATGAATCATGGGACACTGAATCAAAAACTAATTATGTTAATTATGTACTGTATGGTGACATAACATAATAAAAAATAAAGTATAAATTATCTAAATAAATAAATAAATAATAGCCTATAGATTATGAAGGATGAAAAACATTGACAGTATTGAAAAAAAAAATGATAGGAGAGGGGAAGAAGATGGCGGAAGGCCAGGTGACCGCATTTCGGGGAGTTCCCTGAAGTGCACTCAATTCCAGCAAAAAAAACACTACAGGACCACTGTGAGCACCCAAGAAATCAGCCTGAAATGTGATATTTTGCGCTTCTGGATCACCACGGGAGACAAAGACCATCCGCAAAAAGATAGAAACAAGTGAGAGGGACCGGAGGCTTGCCCCAAGAGACAGGGGTGTGGGGGAGGAAGCCCGTAGAGCTGAACCATTGAAAGCAAATACCCCAACACGAAAGAGCTCTGTGAGTGAGGAATACCAGCAGATTAAGGTCTGAATCGGGGCGAGACAGAAACAGGAGCACAGCAGAACCCATGGCAAGGCAAGGAGACTTTTCTTTCGCCGCTGCTGCTGCCACCGGAGCGGGGAGACAGGGACTCGCAGGGACAGAGAGTGCCCTGTGAGGTGCAAAATCAGTTTTTCCTCTGTGGCAGCAGGGAGATGGGAATCTGCAGGGAGAGGAAGTGCCCCACAGCTCCAGGGAACTTAGAGGGGCTGGGGTGTGGAGTCTATCCCCCCACTGCTTAAGCCAGAGAAGCAGGGCTTCACGGCACGGGAGATCTCAGGGAGAGCAGCGGGCGTGGATTCTATTTTTCCACCGCTGCCTTTCTCTTCCACTTCTCTCCACCCCATGGGCCGGGTGCGGACCCCCCCAGGGAAGGCAATTTTACACACTTGCTTGGTACCGGAGAGAACTCTGGTTCTGCGGCACAGACAAGGTCGCACGATCCAAAAGGAGTTGTGGTTTTGAGGTGTGGGAGTGAAGCAACAAGTGGGAGGGCGTGGGCAAATCAGTTCAGTCTCTGCGCCTGACAGGCTGCCAACCGGGAGGCGAGAAAGAGCCCCTCTCTGTGTAAAGGCTCTCTCTGAGGAGGAGGTCTGGACGCAGACATCTTGCTCTGACCTGACTTCCTCAGCAGCTGAAAAAGGAAGTAAAAGAACAATGCTCCGCCACCAGAGAATTGTAACCTGACAACCTGGTTACCATGGAGACCAGCCTCTAGCAAGGGGGCGGAGAGACGCAGCCCAGGTAGAAGGGACCGAAAACAGCTCCACAGACCCCGCCCCCAGAAAGCAAGCCAGAAGCTCAGAAGGAAAACACTCAAACTGCAAAACCCCAAATCGGGGGAAATGCAATTTATTAAACTCCTGGTACAGACTACAAGTACCAAAAGCCCTATACCTTACTAAAACAGTTTTCCACCTTATTTACTTTTTTAAACTTTTTTCTATTTTTACCTTTAAAGCTTCGATTCTAAGCTTAAAGATACATTCTCACGTTTTTTCTTCTTTCAATTTTTAACCCCCTTTTTTTATCACAACATGATACTCAATACAACCCCGTAACATTTTTTTTACCTGGAAATTTTTTCAAACACACTCCTATATTTTCTGCTCTTTTTGTTGCCTCTGGTTTCCAAGTTTCCTTTCTCTGTTTTTCCCTTTCTTCTCTCCTTTTCCCTTTATTCTCTCTTTTACGTGTACATGTAGTTATAAGCCTCAAGTCAATTCCACATCCCTATTCAATACTACCCCTATATACAACCAGCTCTAATCTCCCTATATCTCTTGAAAGAGAGCTCCTCCAACAATAATAACAAGACAAACTTGGCAGCGTCTGAAACACATTCCTTGCCCACAAGGAGTGTCTACCTACACCTTCCCATTCTAGTTTGTCAGTATGTCTGTGTAATTGTCTTTGCTTTTGTATTATATAAATACTGGTCTTGGGGGTCACATAGGTTGGGCTTCACTTTTTGATCTCTTCATTCACCCTTGATAACACTTTTCTTTACCCTGTAACAGTTTTGTACCATATGAATCGTACACCCGGGCCCCACTCTGGCAGGGGTTTCTTTTCTTGCTTCCTCTCTTCCGTTTATTCTGGTTGCTCCAAAACCTTCCAACGACCAATCCACGTAGATAGTGGCTGATATATTTAGCCATACTCCCCCTCAACCACTCCTTGCCACAATGACTCGGAGAAGGAACATCCAACAGAAGAAGAACCCCGAGACTGCAACCTCAGTCACAGAATTACTGGAAATGAACATAAACAATACGACAGAAATGGAATTCAGGGCAGCAATAGTCCAAGAAATAGTTAATTTAGAAAAGAACATTAGTCTCAAAGTGGAAGCCATAGTAACGGAAGTGAAAGCTGAGGTTAGAAAGGCTTTAGACGAGATGCAATCTAATTTAAATATGCTAACAGCCAGAGTAAGTAAAGCTGAAGATCGTTCTAGAAGACAGATGGATTAAGAAGGAGGAGCAAGAGAAGTCTTGGAGCAAACAGCTAAAATCCCAAGAAAACAGAATAAGGGAAATAAATGATGCCATGAAACACTCGAATATCAGAATTATTGGAATCCCCGAAGGAGTTGAGAGAGAGAGAAGCCTAGAAGATATTGTTGAACAAATCATGGTTGAAAATTTCCCAAATCTGGTGAATGAAACAAATGTTCATGTCCTAGAAGCAGAGAGGACACCCCCCAAGATCAATGAGGCCAGAAAAACCTCTAGGCACATAATAGTAAAATTCTCGAATCATAAAACCAAAGAAATTGTCTTAAGGGCAGCTAGGAGAAAGCGATCCCTTACCTATAGAGGGAGGATCATCAGAATAACATCAGACCTTTCCACAGAAACATGGCAAGCCAAAAAGGGCTGGCAAGACATATTCAGGAAGTTACATGACAAAAATATGCAACCAAGGATAATGTACCCAGCAAGGTTGACTTTCAAAATGGAAGGAGAAATAAAGAGCTTCCAAGACCACCAAGATCTAAAAGATTATGCAACCACCAAGCCGGCACTACAAGAAATGTGAAGAGGGGTTCTATAGAGGAGAAATGAACCCAAGAGAGACACAAAACAGAAATTTACAGAGGTAATCTATAGAAACATGAACTCCATAGGCAACATGATGTCAATACAAACGTATCTATCAATAATTACTCTCAATGTGAACGACCTAAATGCTCCAATAAAAAGACACAGGGTTGCAGACTGGATAAAACGACAGGACCCATTCATATGCTGTTTACAAGAGACTCATCTTGAATCTAAAGACACTTCCAGATTGAAAGTGAGGGGATGGAAGACCATCTTTTATGCCAATGGATCCCAAAGGAAAGCCATTGGCCAAACAAGACAAATTGGATTTTAGTCTAAAGACTGTAGTCAGAAACACAGAAGGACACTACATCATTCTTAAAGGGTCTATACATCAAGAAGATCTAACAATTGTAAATATTTATGCCCCTAACATGGGAGCAGCCAACTACATAAGCCAACTGTTAACAAAATAAAGAATCATATTGATGCAAACACATTAATTGTAGGAGATTTTAACACACCACTCTCAGCAATGGACAGATCATCTAAAAGAAAATCAACAAAGAATCAAGAGCCTTGAATGACACATTGGACCAGATGGACCTCATAGATATATTCAAAACATTTCATCCTAAAACAGAATACTCATTCTTCTCGAGTGCACATGGAACTTTCTCCAGAATAGACCATATACTAGGTCACAAATCAGGGCTCAACCGATACCAGAAGATTGAAATTATTCCCTGCATATTCTCTGACCACAATGCCGTGAAACTGGAACTCAACCACCATAAAAAGTTCAGGAGAAAATCAAACACTTGGAAGCTAAAGACGATCCTGTTCAAGAAATGTGGATCAACCAAGAAATCAAAGAAGAACTGAAACACTTCATGGAAACCAATGAGAATGAAGATACATCAATCCAAAACCTATGGGATACAGCAAAGGCCGTCCTAAGGGGGAAATTCATAGCCATCCAAGCCTCACTCAAAAAAATTGAAAAATCCTGAATACACCATCTCTCATTACACCTTAAAGAACTGGAAAATCAACAAAAAATTAAACCAATCCCCCACACAAGGCAGGAAATAATAAGGATTAGAGCAGAGATGAACGAATCAGAAACTAGAGATACAGTAGAACGCAGCAACAAAACTAGAAGCTGGTTCATTGAAAGAATCAATAAGATTGATAAACCATTGGCCAAACTAACCCAAAAGGAAAGGGAGAAAACCCAAATTAATAAAATCATGAATGAAAGGGGAGAGATCACGACTAACACCAAGGAAATAGAAACAATCATCAAAAATTACTATCAACAATTATATGCCAATATGTTTAACAACCTAGAAGAGATGGATACATTCCTAGAAACCTATAAACTACCAAGACTGAAACAGGAAGACATTGACAATCTGAATAGACCTATAT
>PITA01008655.1:34122-57850 GCA_004023965.1 Spilogale gracilis | reverse complement strand
GAAGCAAGAGTCCAGGCCCAGACGGATTCCCTGGGGAATTCTACCAAACATTCAAGGAAGAAATAACACCTATTCTCCTGAAGCTCTTTCAAAAAATAGAAACGGAAGGAAAACTTCCAGACTATTTCTATGAAGCCAGCATCACTCTAATCCCCAAACCAGACAAAGACCCCATCAAAAAGGAGAACTTCAGACCAATATCACTGATGAATACAGATGCCAAGATTCTCAACAAGATCCTTGATAACAGGATCCAACAATACATTAAAAATATTATCCACCATGACCAGGTGGGTATTATCCCAGGGATGCAAGGGTGGTTCAACACTCGCAAAACAATCAATGTGATAGAACAAATCAATAAGAGGAGGGAGAAGAACCACACGGTACTCTCAATTGATGCAGAAAAGGCATTCGACAAAATACAATATCTGTTCCTGATCAAAACCCTTCAAAGTATAGGGATAGAGGGAACATTTCTCAACCTCATAAAATCTATCTAAGAAAAACCCACAGCGAATATCATCCTCAATGGGGAAAAACTGACAGCCTTTCCTCTGTGATCAGGAACAAGGCAAGGATGCCCACTCTCACCACTACTGTTCAACATAGTGTTAGAAGTCCTAGCAACAGCAATCAGGCAACAGCAAGAAATAAAAGGTATCCAGCTTGGCAAAGAGGAAGTCAAACTCTCGCTCTTTGCAGACGACATGATACTCTATGTGGGAAAACCAAAAGACTCTACCCCCAAACTACTAGAACTCATACAACAATTCGGTAATGTGGCAGGATACAAAATCAATGCACAGAAATCAGTTGCATTCTTATACACTAACAACAAAAAAGTAGAAAGGGAAATCGGACAATCGATTCCGTTTACTATAGCACCAAAAACTATAAGATATTTAGGAATAAACCTAACCAAAGAAGTCAAGGATCTGTACTCGAGGAACTACAGAACACTCGTGAAAGAAATTGAAGAAGACCCAAAAAGATGAAAAGCATTCCATGCTCATGGATCGGAAGAATACACATTTTCAAAATGTCTATACTGCCCAGAGCAATCTATACTTTCAATGCCATTCCAATCAAAATTCCACCAACATTCTTCAAAACGTTGGAACAAACAATCCTAAAATTTATATGGAACCAAAAAAGACCCCGAATCGCTAAGGAATTGCTGAAGAAGAAAAGCAAATCTGGGGGCATCTCGTTACCTGACTTCAGGGTTTATTACAAAGCTGTGATTACCAAGACAGCATGGTACTGGCACAGAAACAGATAAATAGACCAATGGAACAGAGTGGAGAGCCCACATATGGACCCACAAATCTATGGTCAAATCATCTTTGACAAAGCAGGAAAAAATATCCAGTGGAAAAACGACAGCCTCTTCAATAAACGGTGCTGGGAAAATTGGACAGCTACATATAGAAGAATGAAACTAGACCATTCTCTTACACCACACACAAAGGCAAATTTGAAATGGATGAAAGACCTCAACGTGAGGCAAGTATCCATCAAAATCCTGGAAGGGAATATAGGCAGTATACTCTTTGACATCAGCCACAGAAACTTCTTTCAAGACACGTCTCCAAAGGCAAAGGAGACAAAAGTGAAAATGAACTTCTGGGACTTCATTAAAATAAAAAGCTTCTGTACAGCAAAGGAAACAGTCAACAAAACAAAGAGGCAACCCACAGAATGGGAGAAGATATTTCCAAATGACACTACAGACAAAGGGCTGGTATCCAAGATCTATAAAGAACTACTCAAACTCAACACCCAAAAAGAGATGAACACATCAAAAAATGGGCAAGAGACATGAAGAGGCACTTCTCCGTAGAAGATATACAAACGGCCAACAGACACATGAAAAAATGTTCAGCGTCACTAGCTATCAGGGAAATTCAAATCAAAACCACTCTAAGATACCACCTTACACAAGTCAGAATGGCCAAAATTAACCAGACAGGACAGGAAACAACAAGTGTTGGAGTGGCTGCGGAGAAAGGGGAACCCTCTTACACTGCTGGTGGGAATGTAAACTGCTGCAGCCGCTTTGGAAAACAGTGTGGAGATTCCTTAAAAAATTAAAGATAGAGCTACCCTATGACCCTGCAATTGCACTACTGGGCATTTACCCCAAAGATACAGATGTAGTGAAAAGAAGGGCTATATATACCCCAATGTTCATCGCAGCAGTGGCCACAATCGCCAAACTGTGGAAAGAGCCAAGGTGCCCATCAACAGATGAATGGATAAAGAAGACGTGGTACATATATACAATGGAATACTATGCCTCCATCAGAAAGGATGAATATCCAACTTTTGTAGCAACATGGACTGGACTGGAAGAGATTATGTTGAGTGAAATAAGCCAAGAAGAGAAAGTCAAGTATCGCATGGTTTCACTTAATTGCGGTGCATGAGGGGAACCTGGAGGACAGTGGTAAAAGGAAAGTAAATGGGAACTAGGGTAACCCAGGGAGAGAAAGAAACAACAGAGACTTTGGACACAGAAACAAACTGAGGGACTTGGAGGGAGGGGGGTGGAGGGATGGGAGAGCCTGGTGGTGGGTACTGGGGACACCTAAAACGTGGAGCACTGGGTGTGGGGAATGGGGAATGAATCTTGGAACACTGGAAAAAAATTTAAATAACAATAAAAAAGAGATAAAAATGATAACTGGGTGATATTACAAACAGTTCTAAGAATAATGATTTGACTTTTTCCTGAAGTGTTAGAGGACTTTTTTAAAAAAGATTTTATTTAGTTATTTGACAGAGAGAAACACAACCAGAGAGGGAACACAAATGGGGGAGTAAGAGAGGGAGAAGCAGGCTTCCCCCCCCAAGCAGGGAACCTGATGCAGGGCTCAATCCTGGGACATTAGGATCATGACCTGAGATGAAGGTAGACGCTTAATGACTGAGACAACCACGTGCCCCATTTTTTCTATTTTTTTCTTAATTTATACCTTTAATTTTGTTAATAATGAATGTAATGTTCTCCAAACCAGAGCAGAGGAAGGCTACTCCTTCCCAAAAGAATGTGGAACATGCTAAAGAAAGTTCACCATGATTTAATACCAGCTATGAGTGTCTTGAACAGGATTTTCAGTGGAGGTAACAGGGACAGAAAATATCCAGCAATTCCACTTTTAATTCTATAAAGATAACATGCATTAATACCATTTTCCTTGTGGTCTACCCAGAACACCAGGAATCACTTCTTCGAGGTAAGAGTTGTTAATATAGCATTTACATGCTTGCCACCAAAAATTTAAAACCCATACTCTGGCCACAGTTAGAGGTCAGTGATGCCTCAGTGTATTCCTTTAACTGGTACTGTTTTGATTTATCTGTATGAAACCCTTCCATTTGTAGTAGAGGATAATGTCTTATTTCTATATCAGATATGTGGCTTCCTTATCAAAATTTGTTCCTTTTATTTTAAATGTTAAGAGTTGAAATGGTAATTTAATTTTACACACCCATTTCTACAACTGCCTGAAAAGTATCACTGGGGTGATGGATGGGTAATTATATAGGGCTCATACGTAATTTAGTGGGAAAATAATCGAAGGACAAAAGAACAATAATTTGTGTGCCTCACATATATTACTTTCTTTACCTCTATAGTTCATTTGAGGAAGTTCTACCATATTCAACTATCTCGTGTCTAACTGAATAGGCTTTCCAATTGAAAACTGGTACTTATTTTGAAATGATACCAAGCAATGAATTAACATAGCTTTTTGGGATATTTGTGGACTGGAGTCTTAGAATCTTTATCCAAACATATAATGATGTTAAGGGTATGGTAACTATTCATAGTGATGTTGCCATGAAAAAATAAGTGTCATTCAAATTGCCCTTCTAGATTCAGAGAATAGCATACAACTTTGTGGGGAAGCCTATTTTCTACAAAATGTTAAGAAGCCTGAGAGTTAAATGGTCATGGATATAAAAAATATGCAACAGCCATATTCTTCCCAAAAAGAGTGAGATGAAAAATACTTATCAATATCTCCAGATACACCCTTCCTTAATGGCTAGCAAACATCACTGGCCTTTAAAACAATCCATTTAATAAGTTATTGCCTCAGAAAAAAGTTGATGCTTAATTACTATGCCCTATTACTCACTTCAAAAGCCTGAGGCCAAGGCAGAATGAACCACTTTCTCTGCTAGGTGGAGTCCCGGTTTAAGCACCATGATTAGCAATGGTGCCTGATAATGTTTTCCACATCCCAAGGAGTTTCCTCAAACAACTGCCCGACAGTCTGGTGCTTCAAGAGATCCAAATATGCAAATTAGAAACTTAAACCCTGGGGTGCCTGGGTGGCTCATTTGGTTGGGTGACTGCCTTCGGCTCAGGTCATGGTACCGGAGACAGTGGATCGAGTCCCACATCGGGCTCCCTGCTCCGCAGGAAGCCTGCTTCTCCCTCTCTCACTCCCCCTGCTGGCTGTGTTTCTGTCAAATAAATAAAATCTTTAAAAAAAAAAAAAGAAACTTAAACCCTAACCACCAAAGAATAGCAATTCACTGAAGCATTGATACATGGAATTTCTAAGTCATGATAGTCCACAAAGAAGGAACTCCCTACCACTGTCATTATACAGCTTCTAGGCCTACTAGAAAACTAAGTTCTTCCAGAAAAGCAAAACAGGAACAGCTAGATTAATTGGCCACTTAATTCATTTCAGTTGAAATGTATTGCTGTTTCTGTCAGCTATAATGCACACTGTGTGGGTTTGTTTGATCATGTAAGCTGCTGGTAATTATTAATGTGATGTATATGGTCATAAAGACTTGCATTAGAACAGGTGCCACACTAGTGGTACGTGGGGATATGTATACATTACAGTTGTTTGATCATGTTTACAACTCACTCCCTTTCTATTTCCCTAAGGGGAAATTCTCTCCAGACTATGTAATACTGGTAGACAGCTAATAATCATGGGTTGCCATAGTTCCACTGGGGTTATGACCAAACTACCCGCCATCGGTAAATGTCTTAATGAATCAAATTATGCCCACTGCTCCACTCTTGCGATTTCTAAATAGTCCGGAGGAGATGGAAGTTTACATTTTACTCTAATTACAAAGTAGATAACATTTACAACTTCAAATTAGCTTTTTGACAATCACGTGAAGAAAAAAAATATGTAGAGTTAAGAAAAGCCAAGAAACATAGAACTAAGAGATGGAAAGAGAGCACAAGGCCAGATTCTTTTATAGATCAAATTCCTACATTCCTCTGAGACTGAAGTTAGACCCATTATGCTTATAGAAGCTTATATATTCCTTTGCCTTCCTTTAAGATGTGTTATATATCTTTCATTTATAACTGAGAGATATGATTGATAAGAGAATTATGGGAAAAAGCAAAGAAAAGCTAATAATATCAAGGCTTAGGAATGATGACATTTCCAGAGTGCTTCATGAACAATTTTTAACATAATACTAATAAAAAGAGAGAGATAAAATAGTGATATAAAGGTGGTACCATGGAGCAAGAGATGACAATCAAATTCTCTTTGATATTGTAACTATTGTTGATAATATAAGTGCTGCAAAGCAGAATACAATAATGAAATAATTTTAATAATTTGACTTTGCGTGATCAATGCAGTTGTACAGATACTGTAACTGAATGAACTTGTACAAATGTACTGTGTGACCATAGGATTAAAATTTCAAGTTATGTCAACAAAGTGAAGCTGCAGTGTAGACAGCATCGAGTAGGATTAAGCCAACAATTCTACAAAGTATATCTAGATTCAAATATTGCCTCAACCAGTTACTACAATGATTATTATTGCTGTTGTCTCCAGCATCTGTGCATGGCAGCATTATGGCACCAACTTTCCAAGCTGCTTTATTTAAAGTCATTTACTATTAAAAAGAGCAATCTGACAAAGGTAGTATTATGTTCTTGTTATTTAGGCATACACACATATACATATATTATGTATATATACACATATATAAGTACATATACATATATACATATATATAATGTCAAATGTATACTATTCTAATATATATCTTCTGGGGTAATTGGAAACATTTTTTAAAATACAAAATTTATAAACATTTCAGCACAGAATCTACATTATAGTGTGTAATAAAAACATTTTTCATATTCATTATATTATTACATGAATAAGGAATTTATAGGCATGTGTTATTTTCTTATTTCAAACAAAGAAGCCTTTCCTAAGTTGATCAAACAAAAAATTTGTTTCACCATATAATTTAAAGATAAGTAAGCAACATAAACTAATAAAAACATGCAATATAATTCCTAAATGAAAAGAATGGTGGAAACACAAGTTATATAAAAACAATTAAAGTAAACTGCATAACTACTGGATAGAGACCCAGGAAATAAGACCCACAGAATAGAGATCTTCAAGGGACCTCGAAGGAGGACTCTGCCCAGGTAGCACAGTCCTGGATGATGAATTGCCAATGCCATCAGACCATAACTCATGACTAATTTGAATAAGAGTTCTATAAAGAGGTAGAAAGATACAGTCAGCAGAGGTGAAAATAAATAAATAAAAATAAAACAAAGTCTGGGGCATTTGGGTGGCTCAGTTGGTTAAGCAACTGCCTTCAGCTCAGGTCATGATCACATGGTCCTGGGATCATGACATTAGGCTGTATGCTCAGTGGCGACTCTGCTTCTCCCTCTCCCTCTGCTTCTGTGCTATCTCTCTCTCTCTCTCTCTCTCTCTCTCTCTCTCTCTCTCTCAAATAAATAAAATCTTTTAAAAATTAATAAAAAGTAAATAAATAAATAGAAAATAAACATAGCATCACCACTCTGTGTAAAAACAAAAAAGTATTTCAATACAGGTAATGTTGTACTCCATAATGAGAAGGGGAGAATGGTAAGGAGAAAATAATGTTAACTAGAAGAAACAAAGGGCACAAGTATCTCAAATTTCATGAGAAAGTCAGTCTACACATCAAAAAGTTTGAACACTAAACAGGATAAATACAAAGAAAACCACACTTAAATACAAAGATAGAGAAAACCTTAAAAGTAGACAGAGGAAAAGAGATAAAATAAATAAACATAAGTAATGATTCAAGGAATGGCTATAGTCTCAAAAACAGTGGGGGCCAGAAAAGAATGAAGTTCCATAGTTAAGGTGTTAAAAGGAGAAAAAAATGTCAACCTAAAATTGTACTTTCAGTAAAAATGAAAGTAAATATATTTTCAAAAAATGAGGCAAGAAAATTTGTTCCTAATACATCTCCACTCTCAGAATACTAAAAGAAGTTTGTCAGGCTGAATAAAAAGTAGAAACAATAAACAGATAAATCAAAACAAATATCTTCTCAATTTACTTAAAATACTGATTGCAGAAAGGATAATTTTAGCATATAGATTTTATATCATATGCCGATATAAAATATGATGAACACAAAGGACAAAAGAGTACAAAGTTTAACTATTTTGCTAAAAGTTTTTACACTTTATTTATTTTTTTAAAGATTTTATTTATTTGACAGAGAGAAACACAGCGAGAGAGGGAACACAAGCAGGGGGAGTGAGAGAGGGAGAAGCAGGCTTCCTGCCTGAGCCAAAGGCAGTCGCTTAACCAACTTAGCCACCCAGGCGCCCAAGTTTTTACACTTTAAATGAAGGGTATAATATTAACTCTAAGACTACCATAATTTATACCTACCCCTTATAATCCATATGGGAACCCCTAAAAACAAAAACCATAAAAGAACAGCTAAAATATAAATTAAAACTTGATATGGAAAACTAAAATACATTTAATTAATTCAATAATTTGGCAACTATTTCTTTGCCAAAAGAAGGAAACAAAGCAGGGAAAGAAGAGTAAACTAAAAGGGACAAATAGAGAAAAGAGAAACCAAATAGTAGGCATAAATCCAAAAATATCAATATGTATATTTAATGTAAACAGACCAAAAGATTTCAAAAGACTTAAAAGGTGTATCAGAGAAATGGTAATCATAGGAAAGCTGGTATTACTATTGTAATATCAGCTCCCTACCCAAAAAGACGCCAAATAGATGAACAAAGGCTTGGACATACACCATCTTATATCAAGATTTCCTATGAAGTTTCAATGAAAAACAGTGACACAGAGTTTAAAACAGTATTCAAAAGAGATCTATCCATATACAGTCAATTTATTTTCAAAGAAGGCATCAGATAACTGAGCAGAAAAAGAAAATTCCCTTCAAAATGTTCAACATCACTCAGCATCAGGGAAATACAAATCAAAATGAGATACCACCCAACACCAGTCAGAAAGGCTAAAATTAACAATTCAGGAAAAAACAAATGTTGGCATAGATGCAGAGGAAGGGGAACCCTCTTACAGTATGCAAGCTGGTACAGAGCAATTGCTACTAGGTATTTACTTAAAGGATACAAGCAGAGATTCAAAGGGGTACCTGCACCTGAATGTTTATAGCAGCAATATCTACAACAGGCAAAATATGGAAAAGCCCAGATGTTCACTGACAGATAAATGGATAAAGAAGATGTCACACACACACACACACACACACACACACACACACACACACACGCTCAGCCATCAAAAAAAGAAATATAACATTTGCAAGGATGTGGGTGGAACTACAGGGTATTATGCTAGGCAAAATAAGTCAATCAGAGAAAGACAATTATATGATTTCATATGTGAATTAAAAAAAAAAGAAAACATAGGACCATAGGGGAAGGGAGGGAAAATAAAATAAGACAAAATCAGAGGGAGACTAATGATAAGAGACTCTTGACTGTAGAAAACAACCTGAGTATTGCTGGAGGGGAGGTGGATGGGTGGATGGGACAAACTGGGTGATGGACATTAAGGATGGAACATGATGTGAAGAGCAATGGATGCTCGATGTAAAGATTGAATCGCTGAATTCTACCTCTGAAAGTGATAATACACTGTACATTAATTAACTGAATTAAAATTAAATCAAATTTAAAAAGTCTTCTCAGTAAATAGTTCTAGAATAACTGGAAGAACACATTAAAAATGAATTTGACTCTGGGAAGCAACAGGGTTGCAGAAAGGGTGGTGGTTGGGGGATAAGGTAACTGAGTAATGGGCATTAAAGAGGGCGTGTGAAAAAAATAAGTAAATAACAATAAAAGCTGCAAATACAGAGGGAAAAATTAATTTTGACCCTGATATCATACCATACATTAAAATGTTTTGAGGTAGATGCTACACTTATGTGGAGAAGCTTCTAGAAGAAAACTTAGAACATATTTGCAAACTTGGGGTAAGCAAAGATTTAATAGTGAATTCATAATAAGCACTAAAAATGAAAGAATCAGACTGATACACTGGATCTTCATCAAAATTAGTAATGTCTCCTTATCTATGGCTAAGGATATGAATGTATAAATATACACACATATATCTTCTTTATATATTCATCTATTGATGGACATTTGTGTTGCCTCCATATCTTAGCTATTATAAATAATGTCTCCATAAGCATAGGGAATGAAATTTTGCCCTTTGTGACAACGTGAATGGACCTGGGGGTATAATACTAAGTGAAATAAGTCAGAGAAAGACAAGTACCATGCAATTTCCTTTATACATGGAATTTAAGAAACAAAACAAATGAATAAAAAAATGACAAAAACAACAGATTTTTACATATCGAAACAAACTGGGGGTTGCCAGAAGGAAGGGGGGCAGGGAATTGGTGAAATATATAAAGGACATTAAGAGTATGCTTATCTTAATGAGCACTGAAAAATTCATAGGATTGTTGAAATATTACACTGTACCTCTGAGGCTAATATAACAATGTACGTCAATTAAAATTTAAATATATATATGCATATATATATAAATTATTATTTTTAAAATGTCTGCAACAAAAAGACTATTTGAAAATGAAAAGGTAGGTCACCTCAAGAAACAAGTTGTATGTAAGTGATGAATAACTGAATTCTACTCCAGAAGCCAATATTCCACTACATGTTAACTAACAAAATTCAAATTAAAAAAATAAAATAAAAAAAAATTAAAAAATAAAAAAAAAGTAAAATCTCAAGTAAACAACTTTATTTTATACCTAAATGATCTAGAAAAAGAACTAATAAAACTCAAAGCTAGTAGAAGGAAGGAAATGATAAAAGTTAAAGCAGAAATAAATGAAATAGAGACTTAAAAATTACAGATCAGCTCAATGAAATCATGAACTAGTTTTTGAAAAGATAAACATAACTGATAAACCTTAAATTCATTAAGAAAAAGAGAGAACTCAAATAAAAAAAAAGTATGAGAAACAACCAACACCACAAGGGAAAAGTGAGAAGGTAGGAAGAGGGTAATACTCACCGTAGGCAAGAATTATCAATGGGTACTAAAATTAGTGAGTAAATGTATGATGAAAAAGAAGATATTTGTGTATCTCTTTACAACATACTTATTAACCACAAAGAGAAAAACAGTAACTTTGTAGTAGAGAAATCTGGCATAAATCACTTTAGTCAAATGAGTATATTTAACATCAACAGAACTAAAACATAATGACATCATGTACTTCTGATATGATCCACTGAAAACCACACATTATTAACATTCTTTTATCTTTACCAGAAGTGCATAACCACAATCTAATCATGAGAAAATATTAAAAAATCTAAATTGAAGACTATCATACAAGATTCCAATCGAGTTTTCCTCAAATGTGTCAAGGTTATGAAAAGCAAAGAAAGACTGAGGAACTCTCTCATATTTGGGGGTGTGGGTGCTACGACAAGGAAGCACAATGAATAAATGTATGTGGGATCTTCAATTGGATTCTGAACTAGAAAAAATGATAGTAGTAGGCAACTAAAAAAATTAAAATATCACCCTCGATTATTTAATAGTATTATATCAATGTTAATTTCAATATTTCAATAATTGTTTTATGTAATTAAGGTTATAATAATGATTACATAAGATGTTAACATTAGGAAAGCAGAGTAAATAATACATATGAACTTCATTATTTTTGAAAATTTACTATAAATCTAAAGTTACTTCAAAATAATAAATTACATACCTCATAATGCAACTGCTGGATCATAGGGTAGTTCTATTTTTAACTTTTTGAGGAACTTCCCCTGTTTCCTAGAGTGGCTGCCCCAGTTTGCAATCCCACCAACAGTGCAAGAAGGTTCCCCTTTCTCCATATCCTTGACAACACCTGTTGTTTCCTGTCTTGTTAATTTTAGCCATGCTGACTGGTGTGAGGTGATATTTCTTTGTAGTTTTAATGTGTATATCCCTGACGATGAATGATGTTGAGTGTCTTTTTGTGTATCTATCTATTGGACATCTGTATGTCTTCTTTTGAAAAATGTCTATGCACGACTTCTCATTTTTTAACTGCATTATTTGTTATGGGGTGTTGATTTTTATAAGTTCTTTACATGCTTTGTATACAAACCCATTATCAGATATGTCATTTGCAAAGTACCCAAAGGATACAAAATACTAATTTATGGGGAAAAATACACCTCAATGTTATAACAGAATTATCAACAATAGCCAAATTATGGAAAGAGCCCAAATGTCCATTGACTGATAAAAGAAGATGATTACACACACACACACACACATACACACGCGCGCGCGCGCATGCACACACACACACACACACACACTTGCCCCCCCACACAAAGGAATAATACTCAGTCATAAAAAAGAATGAAATCTTGCCATTTGCAACCACATGAATAGACCTAGAGGGTACTATTCTAAGGAAAATAAGTCAGTCAGATAAAAACAAATAACATATGACATCACTCATATGGAATTTAAGAAACAAAATAAAACAAACAAACAAAACATAAGGGGAGAAAAGGAAAACCAAGAAACAGACTCTTTTAACTATAGAGTACAAACTGATGGTTAGCAGAGGCGAGGTGGGTGGGCAGATGTGTTATATAGGTGACGGGGAATTAAGAAATGCACTTGCTGTAATGAGAACTGGATATTGTATATAGGTGTTGAATAACTAACTTCTACACCTTAATCTAACATTTCATTGAATTTTAACCAACTGTAATTTAAATAAAAACTTAGAAGAATAAAATAGATTAAACCTTGGAAAAAATAAACAAATTTTACCAAATAATATTTATAACTGGAAGCTACCCTCATGAAAAACTGTTTATCTTTTTAAATAATCACACTGAAAGCTGAAGTCATAGTAAGATATCACTTCACACTCACTGAAATAGATTAAAATTTAAGACAATGACAATCTCCAAGGTAAGTGATAATGGACTGTAACTGAAAATATCATACAGCACAGGCTGAGAGTGTAGAAATCTTCCAAATATCAAGAGTACATTTTCGAAGTTTATTATAAAGTTAAGCAAATTCTATCTTATGATCCAGCACATTCCAGTTTTAGGCAATTACATAAAAGATCTGCTAAAATGTTCAAAATGGGAAGAAACAACCCAAATGTCCATCAACAGGAGAATAGGTAAGTAAATTATAATATGCCCATTCAATTGAATGTTACTCTGCAATTAAAAGGAACAAGTCAAAAAATCTACCAATATACAGAATAACATGGATGAATTCTAATATTATTATGATGAGTAGAAGGAGCACATACTATGTGACTCCATTTATATTAATCTCAAGAATAGGCAAAACTCATCTGTTATATAAATTAGAACACTGTTTCCTATGAGAATTAGATATGGCTGGAAGGAGGCAGTAGGGGAGTAATAAAAAGTAATAAAAAGTAATAAAAGTAGTAATAAAGTAATAAAAAGATTCTGCTTCCTAAATAAGGTAGTAGTTACATGGGTATACACTTAGGAAAACTTAGTGAATAGCAGTTAAGTTCTATGTACTTAACTATGGAAATGTTAGCTGTGCACAATATAAATATTTAAAAAAAAAACCTTCTCAATAGTGATATGAATTGATCTGCTAGAAATAGTAAAATATTACTTTTTAAAAATATTTTATTTATTTATTTGTGTGAGTGAAAGAAAGCACACAAGCAGGGAAAGTGGCAGAGGCAGAGGAAGAAGCAGGGTCCCCGCTGAGGAAGGAGCCCAATGCAGGACTTAATCCCAGGACCCTGGGATCATGACCTGAGCTGAAGGCAGATGCCTAACCAGCTGAGCCACCCAAGTATCCCTAGAAATAGTAAAATATTTATATAGTACATAAATACAGAAAACTAAGTTATAGAACATTACAAAGTGTGTGTGGGGGTGTGTGGATGTGTGTGTGTGTGTCTGTGTGTGTGTGGGGGGGGTGTGTGTCTGAGAGGAGAAACAAGAAGCTATAAGGCTATTTTTTTTCCAAAAAGGGGAAATTAGGTAGTTATAAAGAAGAGAACTGAGCTAAATTATCTTCCACTCAATATTCTTTTGTAAATTTGGGAATTTTGTAACATATTATTTGTAACAAATATACAATTTTAAAAATGATTCTAGGGAAAAAGAAGTTTTACAATTTCTCTAAGTTATTTGAAAATACCTTATAATTAACATGAAGTAAATATGCAAACTCTTGATAAATGGTGGAACCTGGTTTCCTGGTGTCTGCAAATTTACTGTTCTTTTATCTTTATACTCTGAATGTTTACACTGTGTTCATAATGAGCAATTTTATAAAAGCTACAATAGAACAAATCTTTTGTTACCAAAAACAAGTGAAAATAAGTGGATTATACATGTCTAGAATTTATTTAAAAAACAAAGTCTCCAGAAAAATATATAAATAAATTAGAACATAAAAAAAAAAACACTGATAAGTTATACCAAAAAGCTGATAGAGGGAAAGGAAAAGGAAGAGCTAATGTTGCTAAAAATCCATGAGTCAAACTTCATTAAAGAAAAAAAAGTAGAGCAGAAATAACCAAAACTGGAATGAAAATGAATATTAATTGAAGTCAGAAATTAATAGATTGATGAAAGAACACTTTGCCTAACTTCATGTTACTGTGTTGGAAAATCAGTTTGGAAATCCGATTTTCTAGGAGGAAACAAGTTAAATAAAAGATTCAAAACAAAAAAATAAGGAATCACTGTGGGGAAAAATGAGAAAATTTTCTAGATACCTCAAGGTCTACTTCAAACCACCAAAAACAAGGGAGAGGTCAGATGATTAATTGATATGTTTACTTATCTATTCATATTAGTGCTAAAGCTTTTCAACCTATTCTACAGCATAGAGTAAAGCAGAAAAATCCTCAAAACTATTCAATGCAAACAAAACATCTGAAATCAAATTACGGTAAATATAGAAAAGAAAATTGCAGATCAACTTCATTTAATAGGGCACCTATTGCATGGAGCACTGGGTGTGGGGCATGGGCAATTAATCTTAGAACACTGAAAAAATAAAATAAATCTAAATTTAAAAAATCAAATTAAGATACTCATAATTTAGTGTAAATTTAGAGCAATTTTTGGTACCAAATATGGTTTGTTCTTTCAAGGAATAAAATAAAATTAAATAATATAATTATTTTATAATAATAAAATTTTGAAAAATAATACAACTGTTTATGCAAAGAGCATTTATTACATCTATCACCTGGTTCTGATTAATAACATAATTATATATATATGACTTACCTAACATGATACACAGAAACATCTCAAATTTAAAATTCACCTATTTCATTGATGATTGAGACCACCTAAATCAAAATAACTTACCTACTGGGACTAGTGCCTGATACCACACCTAGCAGGGTCCTATACACAAGATAGAACTGCAAACAAATAAACACATTCATAGTTTTCTTATCTAAGCTCCTCTATCATTGAAAACATCTTCCTAACATAGACAAACAGCTCATTTATCAGACAAAATTTCTTTATCTAGACTCACATCAAGGACCTCATGTTACTCTTTTGCCAACCTTATTTTGTCCATTTGCCTCACAAATTTTGTCCATTCTTAACCAGTTCTATTTTTTGAAAAGCCCATCTTAAATCACATCAGCCCAGACCCCAAAGCCAACTTTTAGAACACTATTAAACATTGTCAAAATGGTGTTTTCCCTTGCTGCGGTACATTTAACACATTCAGATTTTCTTGAATATAGTTTTTTTTTTCTTGGAGTCTTTTGGGTAATAGACCAGAAACAATGTACTGGTCAAATCCAAGAAACATTCCATTAAAAACCGATTAAATCAAGGATGAGTAATAGTTCCACATTTAAGTACTCTGAAAGTACCAGTCAGTGAACATTATCAACATAATTAAATCAAGATCATTTGGAAGGGAAGAATCAAAATGATCAGTATTGGCAAAGGTTTTGGTATGTACTTTGACAAAATCTGAAAAGTCATGAGAAAGAGTAAGGTGAGCACGTACCCCCAAAAACAAAAACTTTCAGATGTAGAAAAAATATCGAGAGAAAATAAACTGAAAGAAAAACCCCTATCACAAAGTGAAAATATTAACAGTAATTAAATTTGTTTAATAAAAAGAAACACATACCTTATTCTTAGATAAGAAGACATATTATTAAAAACCAAATTCTCCCCTAAATTAATTTATTAAAGTTGATGAAATTGCAGTCTAAACTGTAATTTCTTCCAACGAGAAGACACATGAGACAGGAGGCAGAAGAAGAGACACAGATCCACAGAACAAAAATGGTGCCAGTCACAGATGAGAATACAGCACATGTGCAAGATGGCATTACAGATAAATGGGCAATTATTAGCAAATAATCGCAAGTAATGGCAAATAACTTGGCAACTTTAAGATTTCAAATCAAAAAAATTTCTCATGATTTAAGAATTTGAATAAAAGAAAGACAAAAGAATAAAAGTTAACATAGGTGAACGGTTTTATGAAATCAGTATAAATATTTTTTCCAAAATGACATGAAACTCAGAAGCCATTAAAGCAAACATGGTTATACTTAGACATATAACAATCATACACAATCTTATAACAAAAATGAAGTTTAAAAGTGCATAAAAAATATCTGTAAAGCTTGACAATCCAAACCTTTTTTCCTCAACAATAAATGAGCTCTTCAAAATTAGATTAAACCCCCACCTCCAAAATTGGACATAAAGAGGAAATTAAATAATACAGATGGCTAATAAACATATGAAAAAATGATCAAACTCAAAAACAAAAGAAATACAACTTAAGACAATAGTTTGGGCTATCACATTCATAAAAAGTTTAAATATCTATAAAATCCATTATCTGTGAAGTTGTTGGAAATCTGGCAATCTCATTCATTGCCATTTGGAGATAAAGTTGTTACCACATTTTAAGGAAATCTTGTAATAATTTGAAATATCCTTAATCCCAGTATTTCAATTGCTAAGTAATTTATTATGATATAATAGACAAATGAAAAATTATTGATAGGGAGGTTCATTGCACAGAAATTTTGTGCTAACAAATATCTATGGATGAGAAATGCTTATAACATTTAATTATATTTCATCTACAAAACAGTTGTGCAGTCATTCAACAAATGACACAAATGTATATTACCAAAATAGAAAAGGGTATTAAAAACTGTAAAATGAAAAGCAATTTGCAGAAGAATGTATACAATATGGCCCCACTTCCAGAACCCCCCAAAATAGTTTGTGTGTATGTGTGTCTGTGTGTGTGCATATATACACTTAAAGAATGCACACAATTCTCTTAAGAGAAGAAAACTCAGGCACAGAGAATTGGGAGAGAGGAGGGAAATTAATTTATATATTAGATATTTAAATACGCTTTGAATTTTTGAAAAAAATTTGTGCAGTTTCTTTTTTATATATCTTATTTAAAATTTTTACCATATGGCAAATGGAAATTATAAATGTATATTTATAGGAGCACTGAGCAATTCCACCATTTTGAGTTTCTTGTGTAATAATATTTCCTCTACTGAGGATCCTGGGATTGAGTCAAGTGGCAGCAAGGGAAACAGTCACCATGCCCAAATTAAAGTCTCATCGATGATATCTCAACATGAGCATTTCTCAGTTAAGCATTTCTTATCTGCAGGAGGTGTCCACTGCAACACAGGGAAGAGAGGAATCACCAAGCATAAAGAAGAGTGTATCATTGTTTTGGTGAAGCTGGTGGTAGACGTAATGGCACCCTCAATAACAAATCCACCTCACATTTGTGGTCACCACCTGCAAGGATTCAGAGGAGAAAAATGGCAAAGGTGAGGGACATTATCTAAGGAGCACACTGGGGATTATGAAATTCTTATATACTCTACCTCTATATCTGCTACATATGAATCTACCCAGAGGACACAAAGAAAACCACATTATCATCTTCTGCATTCACCCTGTGGCCAGAAAAATGACTAAATCTTCCTAATTCAACATCAGTGCAACTTTTTTTCTCTGCTGAGCTAAAACCTGATAGATACCTCCAACTACCTAAAAATTGTATTTGTCTCCTTTCATTTGTATTGACTCCTTAAAATTCTAGGTCACTCATTCATTTGACCAATTATTTCAGACAAAACTACTGTTCTTCCTTCCAGTCTAATAATTATTGAGAACCACTGAATCTCTCTGTACAACTATCTGTTAACACAATGGATTGAGCCAAGTAGAAGCTTAGTTTATTGGATAAGTAAAGTTAAGGAAGTCTTTCATATTCACCATAAACACACTAACTAAAATACAGAAAATCTATGAAGGCATATAAGAAAAGCTGTATCTCTTTTTTTGAGGATCTATTTATTTATTTGAGAAAGAGAGAGAAGAAAGAGGGGAGAAGAAGAGAGAGTATTAAGCAAATTCGGAAATCAAGGACTATTCTGACAAAGCATTACCTTCAAAGCACGTACCTTAGACCACAGTCTCCTTGTCTGAAGAGTCTTGTTTCAGAGATTTACTGGTATCATTTACTCCCAAGAGATCTCAAGAAGTAATCTTCTGAGGGGGAAAAATGAGAAATGCCACTTCTAGTGAAAAAGATTAATCAGCTGGATGCTGGGAAGTTATTTGTTGGTACTCTTTCATATTGATTTCATTTGGAAGCTTCTCCTCACTCTCACATGGCTCTGAAACTATAGCTAGCTGTACATAACTCTATATATTTCAATATTAGCACATTGTATCAGGGCCCTTCTCTCTTGTGCATTTCCAATTCAGACAGGATTGCTTGAATCCCATTGAAAAGTATGCCTCTTTCCTCCCCATCATTTATCATTTTCTGCTAAGTTGGCCAGGTTATTTACAAAACCATATATATATATCCTATTCTATGCCTGGAAATCCACAGGTACTTGTATCACAAAAATAAACTAAAAATATTAGGTCAAAAGAAATTAAAAGCCCATTTGATTAATCAAACATAGAAATAAAGACCTGAGAAGCAACTTAGTAAATGGTCTTGTAGAAGCTGATACTGTTTTAGCAGTGGTTGTTGAGAAAGTCCCCCATTTAGTAAAACCTGTTATGACCCACAGATACAATTCCCAATTACTGTGCCCACTATCATCTAGATCTTGAATAGGGTTTTAATGATACTTAGTTACAACTGAATGTCACCAAGCTTAAGAAGAGCAAAATCTATCGACTGCTATCAATCTTGGAGTTTTTTCCAGTAAACATGCATTTCCTTGATAGTAATCATACCTGCAATGGTGTACAAAAGGCCATAGGTAACAATGGAGAACCACTGACTTAAAAATAATTTGTCATCTCACTCTCTGGAGATGGTATTCAAGAAAGGCAAAGGCATAGACAGTTTCTCTTCCTTTCTAGGATCCATTATTACCTGGCAGGGAAAAAAGATAAAAATAACATTTTCAGAAAAAATATGCAGATATAAATATAAATGTGCATATATACACAAACAGTTGTGCATGTAATTTAATTTAACAATAAAATATTCACAAATTGTGGGTGTTGTGCTATACAGATTATGAAGGGTGGATAGTTCTAAGTCCTTGTGTGTAATGTGCACAACCTTCAAATGTGCACTGCTCTCCCTTCCCCTGAGAGCCAACAGACCCAAAAAATGGCTGCCTAATAATTATTTTAGCAAAGTAAAATATTCTTTTTCTATTAAGACTACATGTTATAAAACATTTTTCTACTGTATACAGATCAATAAAAATATGGTTTCTCTATTACTATCTGGTGTTATTTATCAAATTTTACAAGACCAACTTCTGGAGAAAATATAAACACCAATAATATCTAAACATTTGGAAAGACTGAATTAAACTAAATTACTGTTTTATGACAACAGTTTAATATTTGCCCCAAAGTGAAATCATTTTTCTGATCTCAAATTCACTGATGTGTGTATCTTGAAGCAAGGTCCCAAAAAGGTCTTTCTGAAGTCATCTACAGAACATTATATCACAAATTTAATCAAATATATTTAGGTATTCTTCTTTTATCACATCAACCATTAAAATATCTTAAAATACTAAATTATGTAAAGGTATAAAATGTTAACCTATATATTAAATAAAAACTAAGCAAAGACATAATTGTTAAAAACTGTATTTGTCTTCTGAATATAAACATATCGATATAACATAAACATATTGATACAACACAAAATGGTTTGTTATTTCATTTCCTTCCTGCTGACAAATTTAGAAATATTTATCATAATGTGGTATCTTATAATTATATTTTCAAATATATTTCCCCAAAATAATCTTAGTTAAGATTTCGACAAAAGATATTTTAAAAAGGTTATTTTTATAAGATCCACATATTTCATAATGTATTGGCATATGTGAGAGGAGCTCTAGATAATTTGTTTCCAGTAGAACTTTGGCTCCTGCTGAATAGAAGTATAAATATCAGGGACAAAAGTAATGGCATAACAAGCATACATAATTCTCTGGTCTTAGAATAAATTTGATTCTGAAAATTGCTTTTGGCAAATAAATAGATGTAGACCTTGGGGTTTTCTGAATGTCCCAATGAAAGACAAGCAGCCTTTCCCTTCAAAGGAACCACACAGACACAATTCTTCAGAAAATATTTAAGACCTAAGTTAGGATAAAGTATCCTGGAAGAGAAGGATATTAAGTGAGTCTAAATGGGAAAAGAACTATTTTCTAAAGTCACTGTCTCTGCAAAATCTGCTATGACTGAGGAAATCTTGACAAACTGTAGCAACTGCTCTAGCTTCCAATCACATCTGATTCTTGCAGTTTTATGGCAGAAATAGATTTTCTTTAGACTTGTAAATAGTATTTCTCAACCTTTATTTAAAAAATTATTATCATCTGCATGGATATCCTTTTTAGACATTTCCCCCTAGTTTTCACACCCTCAAATTGTAATACCACAAGTATGTGGTGTATCTGCTTATGTACGGTGGCTGTCTGGAGGTCCATGTTCCACTGAATATTTAAGATTTCTTTTTCTCCCAAGAACTAATTTTCACCTCAGAATTATGACATCAACTATGTTGAGAATTATGGTGTACATCAATTTAGAAAAATAAACAAACAGGTCAGGAGTGCATACAGTCTTCCAGCCTGTCGTGAAATATATTGAATAGTTTCTTAGTCTCTTCAAATGCTCTTACTCAACATGACCCACTACTGAGACCTCAGGGATGTACTCTCAATCACATAATTTACTTTGGCCAAATACCATCTTCATGCCTGAAAAGAACTATGCATTTATGCGGTGGTCTAAACACAAAAATGCCCCAAATACTAGAATCCACAGGAATGGAAAACATGGAGGACTCACCATATCATTAATGTATACATTTAATGTTGAGATTATAAAAGATCTCCTAAAATAGATTAAATTATTGACTAATTGAAACATTGGCTAAAAATGTAGATAAATATGAATGGGTGATATTGTAGTGTCAAGGGACCTTCTGGAAGCTTCACAGAGATAAGGTTGGAATCTAAATATCAGTTGCATATTGCTGGGTCTTAAGTGAAACTATACCTTGGATTCCTCCATATCCATCTCCCCTCAAGAAAACATGAGGCAAGTAATGTTTCTGATGGAATCTACAGAATCAGTAGTGATGCCCCCCTTTCATTCCTAACTTTAATAACATATCTTCTTTGTTTTTTGTTCAGTCTAACTAAAGGCTTGTCAGTTTCATTAACCTTTGAAGAAATCTAACTGTGTCATGGTTTTCCTTATAGTTATTTTGGGTTTTCTTTCTATTTCATTGACTTTGTTCAAATATTTGTTATTTACTTCCTCATACTTGATTTTCTAGTTGAGTCTTTTTCTTGTTCCTTGAGGTAGGAGTTTAGGCTCTTTATTTGATATATTTACTCTTTTTCCATAGTCATTTAAAACTATAAATCAAGGGGCACTTTAGTGGTTCAGTTGGTTAAGCAGCGGGCTCTTGATTTGGGCTCAGGTCATGATCTTAGGGTTGTGAAAGCACATCCTGCATCAGGCTCTGCACTCAGTGTGGAGTCTGTTCGAGATTCTCTCTGTACATCTCCCTCTTCCCCTTTCCCCACTTGTGCTCCCTCTCTCAAGTAAATAAATAAATAAAATCTTTTTAAAAATCGATATATCTCCCCCTAAGCATGTCTTCATAGGCATCATTTTCAGCTCTAAATGTTTTCTAGTTTCTTTTATGATTTTTCTTTGACCCATGGGTTCTTCTAAGTATGCTAATTTCCAAATATTTGGTGATTTCCCAGATTTGTTTTGATCAGTAGTATAATTCCCCTATGGTCACAGACCATACTCTATGATTTTAATCTTTTTAAATTAATTCTGTCCAGTTTTATGACTTAGCATATGATTGATGCTAGAGAATGCTCCAGAGGTGTTTGAAAATAATTTGTTTTCTGCTGTGCTCTACATAAGTAAGATCGAGTTTACTGAGAAAGATTGCTTAAGTGCTATAGCCACACTCATTTTCTGTCTAATTGGTCTATCAATCATCAAGAAAAAGGTACTAAAAGGTATTAAAGAGTCCAGTTATTATTAACAAATGCTTACTTATACCTTCAACCTGTTTTTTTTTTTTTGCCTTAACATCATTTGAGGCACCATGGTTAAGTGATAACATTTTATTTATGTATTACATAAATAAAAGATTAAGCCATCTATCATTATATATCTGCTTTCATTTCCAATAATATTTAACTTAAAAACTGTTTTCTTTGATATCACAATAGCTACTCCAGTTCTCTTCTGGGTACTCTTTACCTAATATAGCTTTATCCATCATTTCCTTTCACCATTTGTGTATTTTGCTCTAAATCATCTTTCATAAATAATGTATAGCTGTTTATTTTTTAATGGAATATCCCAATTTCTGTACTTTAAAATTAATAGTCATATGGTTGGATTTATGTCTCTCTTTTTTCTGCTTTCTATATGTCTTACATCATTTTGGTACCTCTATTCATTCTTGGATGCTTTCATTTTATTAAATGGGCACTTTGCTATTATACTATTTAAATTCTTTTATTATTTTGAAATTATATACATACGCTTTTTTAAAATACATATTTAAGTGGAGCCCAATGTGAGACTTGAACTCATGATCCTGAGATCAAGAGCTGAACAGAAATCAAGAGTTGGATTATCAACTCATTGAGCCACCCAGGCACCATTCCTTTGATAATTTTGTATTATTACTTAGTATTTATCCTATGGCTTACAAAATAGATCTTAAATTACCACAATCTCTTTCAGGTTAACACTAACTTTGTTATATGGTCTTTATATATCTTTTCCTAAAATATTTTATTTATTTATTTGACAGAGAGAAAGATCACAAATAGGCAGAGAGAGAGGTGTAAGCAGACTCCCTGCTGAGTAGAGAGCCTGATGTGGGGCTCTATCCTAGGACCTTGAGATCATGACCTGAGCCAAAGACAGAGGCTTAACCCTCTGAGCCACCCAGGTGCCCTCCCCCTTTTTAAAGAGTCTTTATATGTCTTGAACTCAGTTTCAGAGACGTACTTTCATCAGTCACGTTTTCTATGTTCTCAAAAAAAATATTAATGACATCGTTGACCTAGGCAAGTTTCTAAGTGACTGATAGCCTGAAACAGGTGATAGACACTAAACACTAAGAATGTTGTGATTATTGGACACTAGGATATTTTAAAGTCAGGGAGAACAACAAACACAACCAATGGCTGACTAGCATAGGCAGGCTCTTATTGTAATTTAGAGCATTGTAATTCCCTGAAAAAATATCAGTACTCTTGGGACAAAATTCATACTTACTCTTTAATTTTCATATATTTGTTTCACTTACTAGATAAAAGTAAATCCATTTTAACTATCTAATAGCCCCTAAGAGACTAGTCAACACTGAGAAGATTCCATCAAAACAGACAAATGTGTAAATGGCTCACATATATGCAGAACCATTTCTTAGATTTTCAGTGCTCATGTAATAATTCTCCAGGTCGCTTTACTACATGTGAATCTAGGCTTCCATCTATGTACTCATATAGATAGTTTCACCCACGAATTGGAAATGTATAGATCACAGTATAATTCAATCCCTCTAATGGATGCAAATGGCCTAGCCTTCCTTTTTTATTTACAAATACTTAAATTCTATTTGATTAACATATACTTTCATTTCAATTTCAGGAATAGAATTTAGTGATTCATCACTTACAAATAACACCCAGTTCTTTTTTTTTAATATTTTATTTTTTTGACAGAGAGAAACACAGCCAGAGAGGGAACACAAGCGGGGGGGGGGGGGGGGGGGGGGGGGGG